>CM033750.1:9704621-9857022 GCA_019671005.1 Hibiscus mutabilis
TCTTTAATTTCAATATCAAATTCTTGTAAAAGTAATATCCAACGAATCAAACGAGGTTTAGCATCCTTTTAGCAAATAAGTATTTGATTGCCGAATGGTCCGTATGAACAATTACCTTTGTACCAATTAAATAGGATCGGAACTTGTCAAATGCGAAAAAACTACTGACTAGTAACTCTTTCTCCGTTGTTGTGTAATTCACTTGAGCACCATTAAGAGTTTTACTAGCGTAGTATATCACATGGAAGGTCTTACCTGTGCGTTGGCCTAGGACTGCTCCTACCGCGAAATCACTTGCATCACACATTAGCTCAAAAGGTAGCGTCCAATCTGGTGGAACGACAATGGGTGCCGAGGCAAGCTTTTTCTTTAGGGTTTCGAATGCTTGAGTGCAAGAATCATCAAAATCGAAGACTTTATCCTTTTCAAGCAGATTACACAAGGGTTTAGTGATTTTAGAAAAATTATGAATGAACCTCCTGTAAAAAAACCTGCATGTCCGAGAAAACTTTGAATTCCTTTAACCGAATTTAGTGGGGGTAATCTCTCGATCACGTCCACCTTGGCTTTGTCTACTTCAATTCCATTGGATGAAATCTTGTGGCCGAGCACTATTCCTTCATCTACCATAAAGTGGCATTTCTCCCAATTGAGGACTAAATCCGTTTCTTCGCATCTTGCTAACACCCTCTCTAAATTGCTGAGGCAGCCGTCGAAGTCATTACTAAAAACCGAAAAATCATCCATGAAGATCTCAAGGAAGTCTTCGACCATGCCTGAAAAGAGCGCCATCATGCATCTTTGGAAGGTTGTCGGGGCGTTACACAATCCGAACGGCATCCTTCGGAAGGCATAAGTATCGTATGGGCATGTGAAGGTTGTCTTTTCTTGATCTTCTGGTGCTATGGCAATCTGATTGTAACCTGAATAACCATCAAAAAAACAATAAAAGGGTTTACCTGCAAGACGGTCAAGCATTTGATCAATAAAGGGTAATGGGAAGTGATCTTTCCTAGTGGCTTTGTTTAACTTTCGATAGTCCATACAAACCCTCCAACCGGTCACGATCTGGTTGGGATAAGTTCATTATTTTCATTGCTTACCACTGTTATACCTCCCTTTTTCGGCACACATTGTACCGGACTTACCCACGTACTATCGGAGATAGGGTATATAATGCCGGCGTCAAGCCACTTGATGATTTCTTTCATTACAACCCCTTTCATGGCATGATTCAGTCTCCTCTGGGCCTCAATTGAAGGTTTATGATCATCTTCCAACAAGATCTTGTGCATGCACACCGCCAGGCTAATTCCCTTCAAGTCAGCAATTGTCCACCCTATTACCTTTTTATGTAGCTTCAACATGTTGATCAGCTTCTTTTCCCGCTCAGGCTGTAACTTAGAGGAAATAATTACAGGTAATGTATTATCGGTCCCTAAGTATACATATTTCAGTTGCTCTGGCAATTGTTTCAACTCAAGAATTGGTGGATTTTTGATAGAGGGTTTTTCGAGTTTACCTTCCTTACCTGAGTAATCCAGTGGTTCAAAGTATGTACCTGGTCGGTTGACTAGCCAATTTGCCTCTTCTTGTTGTTCCTCATCGACCGGTTCTTCATACTCCTCATGTTTCTCTTGGTCGGCAATGTAGTTGTCGAGGCAACTAAATTCCTCATCGAAGTTAAACTCTGCCGTGGCATGAAGTAGTTGGCATTCTTCTGGATCATCGGCATGCCTTAGTGTTTGGAACACATTTAGTTTTACCTGCTGGTCATTCACCCTCATTGTGAGTTCTCCCTTTTCAACGTCGATCAAGGTTCTCCCTGTCGCTAGGAATGGTCTCCCGAGAATGATAGGTGCATGCTCATCTGCTTCACAATCCAAAACAATAAAGTCAGCGGGAAAAATAAATTTATCAACTTTTACCAGTATGTCCTCGATTTTTCCCTCTAGATGCACATAGGATCTGTCGGCTAGCTGCAGCATGACTGTTGTAGGTCTTGCCTTCCCGATTCCTAGTTTTCGGAAAACCAATTTAGGCATCAAGTTTATGCTCGCCCCTAGGCCGCATAGTGATTTCCCGACATAGTGATTTCCAATAGAACAGGGTATTGTGAAACTTTCGGGATCCTTCAACTTAGGTGGCATACGATTGTGCAACATTGCCATGCATCCCTCTGTCGCGGCAACTGTTTCAAACTCTCCTAGCCTTGTTCTTTTGGACACAATGTCTTTAAGGAACTTGGCATAGTTGGGCATTTGTTCAATTGCTTCCACCAGTGGCAAGTTGATGTGGACTTGCTTTAGGATATCAAGAAACTTCTTGAATTGGTATTCTTGCTTTTGTCGCTTCAACCTTTGTGGGAATGGTGGTGGAAGTCGGATATCTTCGATCCTTTCATTGGTTTGAAATCTGATTGACGGCATTGCCGGGACATCTAGAGTTGCCGATGCGTTATCAACTGGGGTTGCCGAGGCATCGTCGGTTGCCGAGGCATGTTTATTGCCGGTTGCCGCGGCAATTCTTGGTTCAGCATCTGAGGCTTTGCCGCTATGTTCGTCTTGATCTTTTTGTAGAGTTTTGTTTGACGAGCAGGTTTGAACCTCTCTAAGTTGTTGGCCACTTCTGGTGGTGATTGCCTTACATTGCTCATGGCCAGTTCCTCTTGCGACTTCAGTATCGCTAGGTAAACCTCCTTGTGGTCTAGTGTTCAGATTTTGAGCAAACTGTCCGACTTGATTTTCCAATGATTTGATTGCCGCCTCTTGGTTTTGCAATCTCATCTCGGTCCTGTTAATAAAAGCATCAGTTCTTTTTATGAAATTACTATTCTCAGCCATATAAGATTCAGTTTTCATTATAAAAGCATTTAGATAATTTTCCAAGAACTAGATATTGTCGGTTGTTCTTTGCGGCATCCATTGTCGTGGCATATTCTCTTGGAATCCCGATGCTTGTGCATTCTCGATTGTTCGGTTTAGAGCATTGTTGGGATTACTCCATGAAAAATTCAGGTGCTTCTTCCAAGCTGGATTGTATGTATTTGACATCATGTTGTTGCTCGATTGTAATTCCCCACATAGAAGCTAGATTCGGATTCGCATACATTCAGAAGAATTATGGTTATCGCCACATAACTCACAAAAAGAATCCATTACCTTGACTTCATGTGTGTTGTTTGGTTTTTGCATGTTCGGACCATCTTGGTTAAAGCGACCAATTGTGCGAAATTGAATCGATGATCCTTGTTCATGTATTGTGGCTTGGCGTCTAACTCCTCCTCTTCTAGTAGATGGGAATTGATAATCATTCTTGGCCAGCCTGTTTAAAATTTGCATTGCTTCTTCCGGCGACTTATCTAGGAGTATGCCGTTTGCCGAGGCATCTAGCATCATCCTTGTTGGTGTATTCACGGCGTTGTAAAACATTGTTACTTGAGTCCACACCGGGAATCCGTGTAGAGGGCATTTGTGTAGAAGTTCTCTATATCGCTCCCAAGCCTCGTACATGGATTCATCATCTGCCTGCCGAAAAGAAGTAATATCGTTACGAAGCTTATCAGTCAAATTTGTAGGATTAAATCTAGCAAGGAAATCACGACAAAGATCAGTCCAAGATGATATGGATCCGGCATGAATGCTATTCAGCCATACTTTTTCCCCTATCCTCGGTGAATAGGGAATAATCTTAATCGTAGGACATCGGGGGTGACTCCGTGTATCTTGAACGAGTTGCAAATCTCGAGGAAAGATTTCAGATGTTGCCGTGCATCTTCAGTTGCTGAGCCGCCAAATTGACCAATTGTGTTGATCATATTAAACATTACCGGTTTCAACTCAAAGTGGTCGGCTTCAATTTCAGGTGTGACAACTCCGGGTTAAGTCCATCAAGATCTTCTTCAAGATAGTCTCGAATAGTTCTGTTTGCGCAAGAATCACTCCTCCTCCCGCTCGAACATCTTGATTCATATTGCCGTCTTGATTTGCCATTGCTTCTCTTATCCTTCGTCTAAGTCTTTGTAAGGTTCGTTCGATTTACGGATCAAAGGGATATTCGGTGAAGTCGGTCTCGCCCGGTCATATACCAATGCAAAACCAAAGTTTGTTAGCCCTTTGAATTTTAAACAAGAAAAATAAAAAGAAAGTGCAAGAAAGTAAAAACAAAGTCGTTATTGCCAATCCCCGGCAACGGCGCCAAAAACTTGTTGCGCGTAATAAGTGCTACGCAATTGTGCAAGTATACACGTCACAAGTTATAGTATAAAAGATATCGTCTCCACAGGGATTGGTGCTACTTCAAGAATCTAGTCTCTTGCACTGTAAAAAGTAAAAACACAAGTAAAGGATTATAGAAGTTTTAACTAATCTAGAAAGCAAATAAGTAAAAGAAAAGATGAATTCAATTGAGAGAGATAGGCTAGGTTATCGTGAGTTGAGGTGTGATAGCCGATTGGATTGCCTTGGTAAAAGAGTACACGGGCAACTCAGTTGCCGTGGCAACTTGCACGACAGGGTTGCCTTGGCAACTAATTAATGGTTGTCTGGGCGACTAGTTGGGCAACTACTTGGGCGACTGGGCAGCATCTTCAAGGTTCGGCGGAGCGTTCTTCAATGGTTTCTTCTTATCCCTAAGTCGAAACTCTAGCTACTTGTGCATGCCTTGATAATACATCCCTGCGTGAATCAAGGGTGAACAACAACCAATCTTGCGCTCCTCTTAGCTGTTGAAATCCTTAACTTATTCCTAAGCCGGATTAATCTTCACCATCATTGGATTGAATAAAGATCATATTCATTCATTTCTTGAATCTAACTCTCCCGATATTAGATAAATGGATGAAATCACGAGATCCTCTCCTAATTCACTCGCAAACAATAATAAGAATCAAGAATGAATAAACCTTGAAATAGAAAACTGCAAACTCTTATTACCTAAACAAAAACCAATAGTTTCTCACAACCACAAAACACAATAACCATAGCCAAGTAAATTTAGTTCATGGCTAGGTTCCAAAGAAACACAAGATAAACAATCCCTAGCATGAACCCAATCGAACAAGGAAGAAAAGTTGAAGCTTGTCGAAAACTCCCCTTGCTTCCTCTCTTGGTCTTGTCGAAATTCCCTCTTGCTCTCTCTATTGGTCTTGTCGAAATTCCCTCTTGCTCTCTCTATGCATCTTGTCGAAATCTCCTTGATATTTATAGGGCTAGGCCAAAGTCCTTCTTTGAGGAGGAGTTTGAGTTGGAATTAAATTATCTTTAAAGAATATAATTCTTTATTATAATTTTATTCCTATTAGAACTTCTCCTATCTTCTTGGAATTTAATTCTTCTTTAATCTCTTCATGGCAATCAAATTCCTTTGGGCTTGGGCCTTGCTCCATGTCATCTTGGGCTTGTAAAGTCATGAATTTCGACATCCATATTGCTCTTTGTCTTTGTCGACAAATGCCATGGCAAACTGGCTCTGCGTCTCCTTCATGTATTGCCTCGGCAACTAGCTCGGCATATCCTTCATGCATTGCCCGGCAACTAGCTCGGCATTGCTTTGGCAAGTGATCCCGCACATACACACACAAAAACATACCAAAGCAGCATCTATTTTCATAAAAATCACCAAGTTATGTAATCAAGCTCGACGATTGAAGGAAACATGGATTAATGCATGAATGGCTAACTATGCAACTAATATGAGCCTAAGTCTAAAAATAATATGAGTAAAAGGGTAAGAAAAATAGTACTTTTGAACACTTATCACACCCCCAACTCGAACTATTGCTTGTCCTCAAGCAATGCAAACTCATAATTACCGCCAAGACTTCAACTTTCACAAACTTAGCTTTGAACTTGATTTCAATTCTCCAACCGGGGCACAAAGTATGATTGGCTTTTTATTTTTCGAAAAAGCGAGGAGTTACTCAAATCAAACTATAATGCTTGTGAGTGTGTGCGGAGTTGTGTGCAAGTTGATTTTTTGATTCTATGCAAACAATAGGTTTTTAAATTACTTCATTGGGTTCTTTTTAACATGTTTTAACTAGAGCCAATTTGGGCACCTCTAGTGTTTTATTTTTAGTTTTCTTAAGTTAATTTAATCGACTAGAGCCGGTTTGGGCACCTCTAGTTAAAATTTTTTTAACACCTCCTAGAGCAGTTTTGGGCACCTCTAGTGATCAATTTTTTTAGCATATGCTAGAGCCAATTTCGGGCACCTCTAGCATTCATCCAATTTTTATTCTAATCCCCCAATTTGTTAATTATCAACCTAAGTTTACTAGATCTCCTTAAATCAATCAAACCACAACAGTGTTTCATCAAATTTAGCATCATAGTAAAATTCTAAGTTTTTCCATGGTTATCCTAGGATAAAAATTCTATCAATTAAGTGCATTGGCAAAGTCATCATTGAATATTCATCAAATCTAAGCAATTCTTGTTTCAATTAAAGGCATGGCAAGCAATTTATGTATCCTAAATGTAATACTTTAAATGAATGTAATTAAACATGGTAACTACTAATAACAATCCCCCCCAAACTCGAGTGAGGCATTGTCCTCAATGCATGCATAAAAATAACGAAAAATAAAAATAAAAATGCATACGAGGACTTACTCCGAGAGTTCGTCATCGTAGATGATTAGTTTCCTTCTAGTCGGTGTCTTGATTCTCTTGCTTGAACGCGACGGTTGTTTTCTTGTTGCCGGGATGTCTTTAGCTTTGGTTGCCGTGGCATCTTCAGTGTTAGTTGCCGTGGCATCAGCTTGTGCATGCATGATGTAGGTTGCCGCGGCATCTTCTTCATTGGTTGCCGGGGCAAGGATCTCGGCAGTAAATCTCCTTAGCATAGTAGTTGTGAGTCTTGTTGTGAAAAAGAAAACAAAGAAAACCTGAAAACTAAAGAATATGAAGAAAAATAAAATATCTCCTAAAAAATAAGAATAAAAATAAAAATAAAAAGAAAAAGAAAATATTGAAAGGAGAGCATGCTCATGCATCTCCTAAGTTGACCACTTCCTTGTTACGTTCCACATGGGCACCGTTGTAGTGCTTCAATCTTTGTCCATTAACTTTGAATTCATGGTTGTCAGAGATGGACTTGATTATCACAGCACCATGGGAGAATGGTTTGACGACTTCAAATGGTCTCGACCATCTTGATTTCAGCTTTCCCGGGAAAAGGTTTAGCCGAGAATTGAATAGGAGAACTAGTTACCCTGGCGTGAATTGCCGTGGCAATAGTTTCTTGTCATGCCATCGCTTTGTTTTCTCCTTGTAGATTCGTGCATTGTTATAGGCGAGTGCACGAAATTCTTCTATCTCATTGAGATCCATCAAGCGCTTTTGTCCGGCACTTCCCCAATCCATATTCACGGTCTTGATTGGCTAGTACGCCTTGTGCTCGATTTCCACCGGTAGATGACATGTTTTACCATAGACAAGCCGGAAAGGGGACATACCTAATGGTGTTTTGAATGCAGTGCGATATGCCCAAAGTGCGTCATCTAGTCTAAATGACCAATCCTTCCTTGAGGGATTTACAACTTTCTCGAGTATTCCCTTCAACTCCCGGTTGGAAATTTCTGCTTGCCCGTTGGTTTGTGGGTGATATGCCGTGGCAATCTTGTGTGATATGCCGAAGCGTTGCAACATCTTGGCAATTAGTCTGTTGTCAAAATGCTTGCCCCCCGTCGCTGATAATTGCTCTCGGCATCCCAAACCGTGTAAATATGCTTTTCTGCAGGAATCGTTGCACGGTCTTGGAATCGTCGTTGGGAACTGCAGCTGCCTCTACCCATTTAGACACATAGTCGACGGCGAGTAAGATGTAGAGGTTGCCGAATGAAGATGGGAAAGGTCCCATAAAATCGATCCCCCATACATCGAACAGTTCCACCTCGATGATGTTCGAGTGGCATCTCATGTCGTCTAGAGATATTGCCCGCCCCTCCGCAACGATCACATTGCTTGTAAAAGTCTTGGGCATCTTTGTACAATGTTGGCCAATACAACCCGGATTGCAAAACTTTGGCCGCGGTACGAGTTCCTCCAAAATGTCCTCCATAGGGTGAAGAATGGCATTGCCGGAGTACATTCTGTTGTTCTTCTTCAGGGACACATCGGCGTATAACCTGATCTGCACATTGTTTAGACAAAAGAGGCTCGTCCTAAAAGTAATGCTTAGCATCATGGCGGAACCGCTTCTTCCCTTGGTGAGTAATGCCATAAGGAAAAATACCACAAACAAGGAAATTAACTAAATTCGCGTACCAGGGTATTGCCGAGGCATGTGCCACCGTGGCGACTGCTCCTAAGATAGCCGAGGCGTTCGCGTCAAAGACTGCTGCGGCGTCGAGAGTTGCCGAGGCGTGTGCATCCATGGTTGCCGAGGCGTCTAGGGTTGCCGAGGCGTCGAGGGTTGTCGAGGCAACTAGAATTTGTTCATCCGGGAATGCATCGCATATCTCTAGATCCGTGTCCTCCTCCCCATTGCGTTCCAAACGTGATAAGTGATCGGCCACTTGATTTTCTGTTCCTTTCCTGTCCTTAATTTCAATATCAAATTCTTGTAAAAGTAATATCCAACGAATCAAACGAGGTTTAGCATCCTTTTTAGCAAATAAGTATTTGATTGCCGAATGGTCCGTATGAACAATTACCTTTGTACCAATTAAATAGGATCGGAACTTGTCAAATGCGAAAACTACAGCTAGTAACTCTTTCTCCGTTGTTGTGTAATTCACTTGAGCACCATTAAGAGTTTTACTAGCGTAGTATATCACATGGAAGGTCTTACCTGTGCGTTGGCCTAGGACTGCGCCTACCGCGAAATCACTTGCATCACACAATAGCTCAAAAGGTAGCGTCCAATCTGGTGGAACGACAATGGGTGTCGAGGCAAGCTTTTTCTTTAGGGTTTCGAATGCTTGAGTGCAAGAATCATCAAAATCGAAGACTTTATCCTGTTCAAGCAGATTACACAAGGGTTTAGTGATTTTAGAAAAATTATGAATGAACCTCATGTAAAAACCTGCATGTCCGAGAAAACTTTGAATTCCTTTAACCTGAATTTGGTGGGGGTAATCTCTCGATCACGTCCACCTTGGCTTTGTCTACTTCAATTCCCTTGGATGAAATCTTGTGGCCGAGCACTATTCCTTCATCTACCATAAAGTGGCATTTCTCCCAATTGAGGACTAAATCCGTTTCTTCGCATCTTGCTAACACCCTCTCTAAATTGCCGAGGCAGCCGTCGAAGTTATTACCAAAAACCGAAAAATCATCCATGAAGATCTCAAGGAAGTCTTCGACCATGTCTGAAAAGAGCGCCATCATGCATCTTTGGAAGGTTGCCAGGGCGTTACACAATCCGAACGGCATCATTCGGAAGGCATAAGTATCGTATGGGCATGTGAAGGTTGTCTTTTCTTGATCTTCTGGTCCTATGGCAATCTGATTGTAACCTGAATAACCATCAAGAAAACAATAAAAGGGTTTACTTGTAAGACGGTCAAGCATTTGATCAATAAAGGGTAATGGGAAGTGATCTTTCCTAGTGGCTTTGTTTAACTTTCGATAGTCCATACAAACCCTCCAACCGGTCACAGTCCTGGTTGGGATAAGTTCATTATTTTCAATGCTTACCACTGTTATACCTCCCTTTTTCGGCACACATTGTACCAGACTTACCCACGTACTATCGGAGATAGGGTATATAATGCCGGCGTCAAGCCACTTGATGATTTCATTCATTACAACCCCTTTCATGGCATGATTTAGTCTCCTATGGGCCTCAAGTGAAGGTTTGTGATCATCTTCCAACAAGATCTTGTGCATGCACACCGCCGGGCTAATTCCCTTCAAGTCAGCAATTGTCCACCCTATTGCCTTTTTATGTAGCTTCAACATGTTGATCACCTTCTTTTCCTGCTCAGGCTGTAACTTAGAGGAAATAATTACAGGTAATGTATTATCGGTCCCTAAGTATACATATTTCAGTTGCTCTGGCAATTGTTTCAACTCAAGAATTGGTGGATTTTCGATATAGGGTTTTTCGAGTTTACCTTCCTTACCTGAGTAATCCAGTGGTTCAAAGTATGTACCTGGTCGGTTGACTAGCCAATTTGTCTCTTCTTGTTGTTCCTCATCGACCGGTTCTTCATACTCCTCATGTTTCTCTTGGTCGGCAATGTAGATGCCGAGGCAACTAAATTCCTCATCGAAGTTAAACTCTGCCGTGGCATGAAGTAGTTGGCATTCTTCTGGATCATCGGCATGCCTTAGTGTTTGGAACACATTTAGTTTTACCTGCTGGTCATTCACCCTCATTGTGAGTTCTCCCTTTTCAACGTCGATCAAGGTTCTCCATGTCGCTAGGAATGGTCTCCCGAGAATGATAGGTGCATGCTCATCTGCTTCACAATCCAAAACAATAAAGTCAGCGGGAAAAATAAATTTATCAACTTTTACCAGTATGTCCTCGATTTTTCCCTCTAGATGCACATAGGATCTGTCGGCTAGCTGCAGTATGACTGTTGTAGGTCTTGCCTTCCCGATTCCTAGTTTTCAGAAAACCGATTTAGGCATCAAGTTTATGCTCGCCCCTAGGTCGCATAGTGCTTTCCCGACATAGTGATTTCCAATAGAACAGGGTATTGTGAAACTTCTGAGATCCTTCAACTTAGGTGGCATACGATTGTGCAACATTGCCATGCATCCCTCTGTCGCGGCAACTGTTTCAAACTCTCCTAGCCTTGTTCTTTTGGACACAATGTCTTTAAGGAATTTGGCATAGTTGGGCATTTGTTCAATTGCTTCCACCAGTGGCAAGTTGATGTGGACTTGCTTTAGGATATCAAGAAACTTCTTGAATTGGTATTCTTGCTTTTGTCGCTTCAACCTTTGTGGGAATGGTGGTGGAAGTCGGATATCTTCGATCCTTTCATTGGTTTGAAATCTGATTGACGGCATTGCCGGGACATCTGGAGTTGCCGATGCGTTATCAACTGGGGTTGCCGAGGCATCGTCGGTTGCCGAGGCATGTTTATTGCCGGTTGCCGTGGCAATTCTTGGTTCAGCATCTGAGGCTTTGCCGCTAGGTTCGTCTTGATCTTTTTGTGGAGTTTTGTTTGACGAGCGGATTTGAACCTCTCTAAGTTGTTGGCCACTTCTGGTGGTGATTGCCTTACATTGCTCATGGCCAGTTCCTCTTGCGACTTCAGTATCGCTAGGTAAACCTCCTTGTGGTCTAGTGTTTGATTTTGAGCAAACCGTCCGACTTGATTTTCCAATGATTTGATTGCCGCCTCTTGGTTTTGCAATCTCATCTCGGTCTTGTTAATAAAAGCATCGATTCTTTTTATGAAATTACTATTCTCAGCCATATAAGATTCAGTTTTCATCATAAAAGCATTTAGAGAATTTTCCAAAGATCTAGATGTTGTCGGTTGTTCGCAAAGATCATTGTCGTGGCATATTCTGCTGGAACCCGATGCTTGTGCATTCGATTGTTCGGGTTTAGAGCATTGTTGGGATTACTCCATGAAAAATTCGGTGCTTCTTCCAAGCTGGATTGTATGTATTTGACATCATGTTGTTGCTCGATTGTAATTCCCACATAGAAGCTAGATTCGGATTCGCATACATTCGAGAAGAATTATGGTTATCGCCACATAACTCACAAAAAGAATCCATTACCTTGACTTCATGTGTGTTGTTTGGTTTTTGCATGTTCTGGACCATCTTGGTTAAAGCGCCAATTGTGCGAAATTGAATCGATGATCCTAGTTCATGTATTGTGGCTTGGCGTCTAACTCCTCCTCTTCTAGTAGATGGGAATTGATAATCATTCTTGGCCAGCCTGTTTAAAATTTGCATTGCTTCTTCCGGCGACTTATCTAGGAGTATGCCGTTTGCCGAGGCATCTAGCATCATCCTTGTTGGTGTATTCACGGCGTTGTAAAACATTGTTACTTGAGTCCACACCGGAATCCGTGTAGAGGGCATTTGTGTAGAAGTTCTCTATATCGCTCCCAAGCCTCGTACATGGATTCATCATCCTGCCGCAAAAAAGAAGTAATGTCGTTACGAAGCTTATCAGTCAAATTTGTATGATTAAATCTAGCAAGGAAATCACGACAAAGATCAGTCCAAGATGCTATGGATCCGGCAGGAATGCTATTCAGCCATGCTTTCGCCCTATCCCTCAGTGAATAGGGGAATAATCTTAATCGTAGGACATCGGGGGTGACTCCGTGTATCTTGAACGAGTTGCAAATCTCGAGGAAAGATTTCAGATGTTGCCGTGCATCTTCAGTTGCTGAGCCGCCAAATTGACCAATTGTGTTGATCATATTAAACATTACCGGTTTCAACTCAAAGTGGTCGGCTTCAATTTTAGGTGCGACAACTCCTGGTTAAGTCCATCAAGATCTTCTTTAAGATAGTCTCGAATAGTTCTGTTTCGTGCAAGAATCACTCCTCCTCCTGCTCGAACATCTTGATTCATATTGCCGTCTTGATTTGCCATTGCTTCTCTTATCCTTCGTCTAAGTCTTTGTATGGTTCGTTCGATTTCTGGATCAAAGGGATATTCTGGTGAAGTCGGTCTCGCCCTGGTCATATACCAATGCAAAACCAAAGTTTGTTAGCCCTTTGAATTTTAAACAAGAAAAATAAAAAGAAAGTGCAAGAAAGTAAAAACAAAGTCGCTATTGCCAATCCCTGGCAACGGCGCCAAAAACTTGTTGCGCGTAATAAGTGCTACGCAATTGTGCAAGTATACACGTCGCAAGTTATAGTATAAAAGATATCGTCTCCACAGGGATTGGTGCTACTTCAAGAATCTAGTCTCTTGCACTGTAAAAAGTAAAAACACAAGTAAAGGATTATAGAAGTTTTAACTAATCTAGAAAGCAAATAAGTAAAAGAAAAGATGAATTCAATTGAGAGAGATAGGCTAGGTTATCGTGAGTTGAGGTATGATAGCCGATTGGATTGTCTTGGTAAAAGAGTGCATCTAACGGTGGAAATCGAGCACAAGACGTACTGGGCAATCAAGACCGTGAATATGGATTGGGGAAGTGCCGGACAAAAGCGCTTGATGGATCTCAATGAGATAGAAGAATTTCGTGCACTCGCCTATAACAATGCACGAATCTACAAGGAGAAAACAAAGCGATGGCATGACAAGAAACTATTGCCACGGCAATTTACGCCAGGGCAACTAGTTCTCCTATTCAATTCTCGGCTAAAACTTTTCCCGGGAAAGCTGAAATCAAGATGGTCGGGACCATTTGAAGTCGTCAAACCATTCTCCCATGGTGTTGTGATAATCAAGTCCATCTCTGACAACCATGAATTCAAAGTTAATGGACAAAGATTGAAGCACTACAACGGTGCCCATGTGGAACGTAACAAGGAAGTGGTCAACTTAGGAGATGCATGAGTATGCTCTCCTTTCAATATTTTCTTTTTCTTTTTATTTTTATTTTTATTCTTATTTTTAGGAGATATTTTATTTTTCTTCATATTCTTTAGTTTTCAGGTTTTCTTTGTTTTCTTTTTCACAACAAGACTCACAACTACTATGCTAAGGAGATTTACTGCCGAGATCCTTGCCCCGGCAACCAATGAAGAAGATGCCGCGGCAACCTACATCATGCCTGCACAAGCTGATGCCACGACAACTAACACTGAAGATGCCACGGCAACCAAAGCTAAAGACATCCTGGCAACAAGAAAACAACCATCGCGTTCAAGCAAGAGAATCAAGACACCGACTAGAAGGAAACTAATCATCTACGATGACGAACTCTCGGAGTAAGTCCTCGTATGCATTTTTATTTTTTGTTATTTTTATGCATGCATTAAGGACAATGCCTCACTCGAGTTTGGGGGGGATTGTTATTAGTAGTTACCATGTTTAATTACATTCATTTAAAGTATTACATTTTGGATACATAAATTGCTTGCCATGCCTTTAATTGAAACAAGAATTGCTTAGATTTGATGAATATTCAATGATGACTTTGCCAATGCACTTAATTGATAGAATTTTTATTCTAGGATAACCATGGAAAAACTTAGAATTTTACTATGATGCTAAATTTGATGAAACACTGTTGTGGTTTGATTGATTTAAGGAGTTCTAGTAAACTTAGGTTGATAATTAACAAATTGGGGGATTAGAATAAAAATTGGATGAATGCTAGAGGTGCCCGAAATTGGCTCTAGCATATGCTAAAAAAATTGATCACTAGAGGTGCCCGAAACTGGCTCTAGGAGGTGTTAAAACAAAATTTAACTAGAGCTGCCCGAAACCGGCTCTAGTCGATTAAATTAACTTAAGAAAACTAAAAATAAAACACTAGAGGTGCCCGAAATTGGCTCTAGTTAAAACATGTTAAAAAGAACCCAATGAAGTAATTTAAAAACCTATTGTTTGCATAGAATCCGAAAAATCAACTTGCACACAACTCCGCACACACTCACAAGCATTATAGTTTGATTTCGAGTAACTCCTCAGTTTTCCGAAAAATAAAAAGCCAATCATACTTTGTGCCCCGGTTCAGAGAATTGAAATCAAGTTCAAAGCTAAGTTTGTGAAAGTTGAAGTCTTGGCAGGTAATTATGAGTTTGCATTGCTTGAGGACAAGCAATAGTTCGAGTTTGGGGGTGTGATAAGTGTTCAAAAGTACTATTTTTCTTACCCTTTTTACTCATATTATTGTTAGACTTAGGCTCATATTAGTTGCATAGTTAGCCATTCATGCATTAATCCATGTTTCCTTCATTCGTTGAGCTTGATTACATAACTTGGTGATTTTTGTGGAAATAGATGCTGCTTTGGTATGTTTTTGTGTGTGTATGTGCAGGATCACTTGCCAAAGCAATGCCGAGCTAGTTGCCAGGGCAATGCATGAAGGATATGCCGAGCTAGTTGCCAGGGCAATACATGAAGGAGACGCCGAGCCAGTTGCCATGGCATTTGTCGACAAAGACAAAGAGCAATATGGATGTCGAAATTCATGACTTTACAAGCCCAAGATGACATGGAGCAAGGCCCAAGCCCAAAGGAATTTGATTGCCATAAAGAGATTAAAGAAGAATTAAATTCCAAGAAGACAGGAGAAGTTCTAATAGGAATAAAATTATAATAAAGAATTATATTCTTTAAAGATAATTTAATTCCAACTCAAACTCCTCCTCAAAGAAGGACTTTGGCCTAGCCCTATAAATATCAAGGAGATTTCGACAAGATGCATAGAGAGAGCAAGAGGGAATTTCGACAAGACCAAGAGAGGAAGCAAGGGGAATTTTCGACAAGCTTCAGCTTTTCTTCCTTGTTCGATTGGGTTCATGCTAGGGATTGTTTATCTTGTGTTTCTTTGGAACCTAGCCATGAACTAAATTTACTTGGCTATGGTTATTGTGTTTTGTGGTTGTGAGAAACTATTGGTTTTTGTTTAGGTAATAAGAGTTTGCACTTTTCTATTTCAAGGTTTATTCATTCTTGATTCTTATTATTGTTTGCGAGTGAATTGGGAGAGGATCTCGTGATTTCATCCATTTATCTAATATCGGGAGAGTTAGATTCAAGAAACGAATGAATATGATCTTTATTCAATCCAATGATGGTGAAGATTAATCCGGCTTAGGAATAAGTTAAGGATTTCAACGGCTAAGAGGAGCGCAAGATTGGTTGTTGTTCACCCTTGATTCACGCAGGGATGTATTATCAAGGCATGCATAAGTAGCTAGATTTTCGACTTAGGGATAAGAAGAAACCATTGAAGAACGCTCCGCCGAACCTTGAAGTTGCTGCCCAGTCGTCCAAGTAGTTGCCCAACTAGTAGCCCAGGCAACCATTAATTAGTTGCCAAGGCAACCCCGTCGTGCAAGTTGCCACGGCAACTGAGTTGCCCGTGCACTCTTTTACCAAGACAATCCAATCGGATATCACACCTCAACTCACGATAACCTAGCCTATCTCTCTCAATTGAATTCATCTTTTCTTTTACTTATTTGCTTTCTAGATTAGTTAAAACTTCTATAATCCTTTACTTGTGTTTTTACTTTTTACAGTGCAAGAGACTAGATTCTTGAAGTAGCACCAATCCCTGTGGAGACGATATCTTTTATACTATAACTTGCGACGTGTATACTTGCACAATTACGTAGCACTTATTACGCGCAACAAGTTTTTGGCGCCGTTGCCGGGGATTGGCAATAGCGACTTTGTTTTTACTTTCTTGCACTTTCTTTTTATTTTTCTTGTTTAAAATTCAAAGGGCTAACAAACTTTGGTTTTGCATTGGTATATGACCAGGGCGAGACCGACTTCACCAGAATATCCCTTTGATCCAGAAATCGAACGAACCTTACAAAGACTTAGACGAAGGATAAGAGAAGCAATGGCAAATCAAGACGGCAATATGAATCAAGATGTTCGAGCAGGAGGAGGAGTGATTCTTGCACGAAACAGAACTATTCGAGACTATCTTGAAGAAGATCTTGATGGACTTAACCCATGAGTTGTCACACCTGAAATTGAAGCCGACCACTTTGAGTTGAAACCGATAATGTTTAATATGATCAACACAATTGGTCAATTTGGCGGCTCAAAGAATCAAGATGCACGACAACATCTGAAATCTTTCCTCGAGATTTGCAACTCGTTCAAGATACACGGAGTCACCCCGATGTCCTACGATTAAGATTATTCCCTATTCACCGAGGATAGGGCGAAAGCATGGCTGAATAGCATTCTCGCCGGATCCATAGCATCTTGGACTGATCTTTGTCGTGATTTCCTTGCTAGATTTAATCTTACAAATTTGACTGATAAGCTTCGTAACGATATTACTTCTTTTCGGCAGGCAGATGATGAATCCATGTACGGGGCTTGGGAGCGATATAGAGAACTTCTACACGGATTCCCGGTGTGGACTCAAGTAACAATGTTTTACAATGCCGTGAATACACCAACAATGATGATGCTAGATGCCTCGGCAAACAGCATACTCCTAGATAAGTCGCCGGAAGAAGCAATGCAAATTTTAAACAGGCTGGCCAAGAATGATTATCAATTCCCATCTACTAGAAGAGGAGGAGTTAGACGCCAAGCCACAATACATGAACTAGGATCATCAGATTCAATTTCGCACAATTGGCCGCTTTAACCAAGATGGTCCGAACATGCAAAAACCAAACAACACACATGAAGTCAAGGTAATGGATTCTTTTTGTGAGTTATGTGGCGATAACCATAATTCTTCCGAATGTATGCAGAATCCGAATCTAGCTTCTATGTGGGGAATTACAATCGAACAACAACATGATGTCAAATAAATACAATCCAGCTTGGAAGAAGCACCCAATTTTTCATGGAGTAATTCCAACAATGCTCTAAACAGAACAATCAGAATGCACAAGCATCGGATTCCGGTGAGAATATGCCACGACAGCAGATGCCGCAAAGCAACAACCGACAACATCTAGATCTTTGGAAAATTCTCTAAATGCTTTTATGATGAAAACTGAATCTTATATGGCTGAGAATAGTAATTTCATAAAAAGAATCGATGCTTTTATTAACAGGACCGAGATGAGATTGCAAAACCAAGAGGCGGCAATCAAATCATTGGAAAATCAAGTCGGACGGTTTGCTCAAAATCGAACACTTGACCACAAGGAGGTTTACCTAGCGATATCAAGTCGCAAAGAGGGCGGCCATGAGCAATGTAAGGCAATCACCACCGAAGTGACCAACAACTTAGAGAGGTTCAAACCCGCTCGTCAAACAAAACTCCACAAAAAGATCAAGACGAACCTAGCGGCAAAGCCTCAGATGCTGAACCAAGAATTGCCGCGGCAACCGGCAATAAACATGCCTCGGCAACCGACGATGCCTCGACAACCCCAGTTGATAACGCATCGGCAACTCGGATGTCCGGCAATGCCGTCAATCGATTTCAAACCAATGAAAGGATCGAAGATATCCGACTTCCACCACCATTCCCACAAAGGTTGAAGCGACAAAAGCAAGAATACCAATTCAAGAAGTTTCTTGATATCCTAAAGCAAGTCCACATCAACTTGCCATTGGTGGAAGCAATTGAACAAATGCCCAACTATGCCAAGTTCCTTAAAGACATTGTGTCCAAAAGAACAAGGCTAGGAGAGTTTGAAACAGTTGCCGCGACAGAGGGATGCATGGCAATGTTGCACAATCATAGGGGCGAGCATAAACTTGATGCCTAAATCGGTTTTCCGAAAACTAGGAATCGGGAAGGCAAGACCTACAACAGTCATGCTGCAGCTAGCCGACAGATCCTATGTGCATCCAGAGGGAAAAATCGAGGACATCTTGGTAAAAGTTGATAAATTTATTTTTTCCGTGACTTTATTGTTTTGGATTGTGAAGCAGATGAGTATGCACCTATCATTCTCGGGAGACCATTCCTAGCGACAAGGAGAACCTTGATCGACGTTGAAAAGGGAGAACTCACAATGAGGGTGAATGACCAGCAGGTAAAACTAAATGTGTTCCAAACACTAAGGCATGCCGATGATCGGAAGAATGCCAACTACTTCATGCCACGGCAGAGTTTAACCGATAAGGAATTTAGTTGCCTCGGCAACTACATTGCCGACCAAGAGAAACATGAGGAGTATGAAGAACGGTCGATGAGGAACAACAAGAAGAGGCAAATTGGCTAGTCAACCGACCAGGTACATACTTTGAACCACTGGATTACTCAGGTAAGGAAGGTAAACTCGAAAAACCCTCTATCAAAAATCCACCAATTCTTGAGTTGAAACAATTGCGAGCAATCTGAAATATGTATACTTAGGGACCGATAATACATTACTGTAATTATTTGCTCTAAGTTACAGCTGAGCGAGAAAAGAAGCTGATCAACATGTTGAAGCTACATAAAAAGGCAATAGGGTGGAAAATTGCTGACTTGAATGGAATTAGCCGGCGGTGTGCATGCACAAGATCTTGTTGGAAGATGATCACAAACCTTCAATTGAGGCCCGGAGGAGACTGAATCATGCCATGAAAGGGGTTGTAATGAAAGAAATCATCAAGTGGCTTGACGCGGCATTATATACCCTATCTCCGATAGTACATGGGTAAGTCCGGTACAATGTGTGCCGAAAAAGGGAGGTATAACGGTGGTAAGCAATGAAAATAATGAACTTATCCCAACCAGGTGTGACCGGTTGGAGGGTTTGTATGGACTATCGAAAGTTAAACAAAGCCACTAGGAAAGATCACTTCCCATTACCCTTTATTGATCAAATGCTTGATCGTCTTTGTAAACCCTTTTATTATTTTCTTGATGGTTATTCAGGTTACAATCAGATTGCCATAGCACTAGAAGATCAAGAAAAGACAACCTTCACATGCCCATACGGTACTTATGCCTTCCGAAGGATGCCGTTCGGATTGTGTAACGCCCCGGCAACCTTCCAAAGATGCATGATGGCGCTCTTTTCGGACATGGTCGAAGACTTCCTTGAGATCTTCATGGATGATTTTTCGTTTTTTGTAATGACTTCGACGGCTGCCTCGGCAATTTAGAGAGGGTGTTAGCAAGATGCGAAGAAACGGATTTAGTCCTCAATTGGGAGAAATGCCACTTTATGGTAGATGAAGGAATAGTGCTCGCCACAAGATTTCATCCAAGGAATTGAAGTAGACAAAGCCAAGGTGGACGTGATCGAGAGATTACCCCCACCAAATTCGGTTAAAGGAATTGAAGTTTTCTCGGACATGCGAGGTTTTTACGGGGAGGTTCATTCATAATTTTTCTAAAATCACTAAACCCTTGTGTAATCTGCTTGAACAGGATAAAGTCTTCGATTTTGATGATTCTTGCACTCAAGCATTGAAACCCTAAAGAAAAAGCTTGCCTCGGCACCCATTGTCGTCGTTCCACAGTTTGACGCTACCTTTTGAGCTCATGTGTGATGCAAGTGATTTCGCGGTAGGAGCAGTCCTAGGCCAACGCACAGGTAAGACCTTCCATGTGATATACTACGCTAGTAAAACTCTTAATGGTGCTCAAGTGAATTACACAACAACGGAGAAAGAGTTACTAGCTGTAGTTTTCGCATTTGACAAGTTCCGATCCTATTTAATTGGTACAATGGTAATCGTTCATACGGACCACTCGGCAATCAAATACTTATTTGCTAAAAAGGATGCTAAACCTCGTTTGATTCGTTGGATATTACTTTTACAAGAATTTGATATTGAAATTAAGGATAGGAAAGGAACAGAAAATCAAGTGGCCGATCACTTATCACGTTTGGAACGCAACGGGGAGGAGGACGCGGATCTAGAGATATGCGATGCATTCCCGGATGAACAAATTTTAATTGCATCGACAACCCTTGAAGCCTCAGCAACCCTAGATGCCTCGGCAACCCATGACGCCTCAGCAACCATGGATGCACACGCCTCGGCAACTCTCGACACCGCAGCAGTCTTTGACGCACACGCCGCGGCAATTCTGGGAGCAGACACTACGGCAGCACATGCCTCGGCAATACCCTGGTACGCGGATTTAGTTAACTTCCTTGTTTGTGGTATTTTTCCTTATGGCATTACTCACCAAGGGAAGAAGCGGTTCCGCCATGATGCTAAGCATTACTTTTCGGACGAGCCTCTTTTGTTTAAACAATGTGCAGATCAGGTTATACGCCGATGTGTCCCTGAAGAAGAGCAACAGAATGTACTCCGGCAATGCCATTTTTCACCCTATGGAGGACATTTTGGAGGAACTCGTACCGCGGCCAAAGTCTTGCAATCCGGTTTGTATTGGCCAACATTGTACAAAGATGCCCAAGACTTTTACAAGCAATGTGATCATTGCTAGAGGACGGGCAATATCTCTAGACGACATGAGATACCACTCCAGAGCATCATCGAGGTGGAACTGTTCGATGTATGGGGGATCGTTTTATGGGACCTTTCCCATCTTCATTCGGCAACCTCTACATCTTACTCGCCGTCGACTATGTGTCTAAATGGGTAGAGGCAGCTGCAGTTCCCAACGACGATTCCAAGACCGTGCAACGATTCCTACAGAAAAACATATTTACACGGTTTGGGATGCCGGGAGCAATTATCAGCGACGGGGGCAAGCATTTTGACAACAGACTAATTGCCAAGATGTTGCAACGCTTCGGCATATCACACAAGATCGCCACGGCATATCACCCACAAACCAACGGGCAAGCAAGAAATTTCCAACCGGGAGTTGAAGGGAATACTCGAGAAAGTTGTAAATCCCTCAAGGAAGGATTGGTCATTAAGACTAGATGACGACTTTGGGCATATCGACTGCATTCAAAACACCATTAGGTATGTCCCCCTTCCAGCTTGTCTATGGTAAAACATGTCATCTACCGGTGAAAATCGAGCACAAGGCGCGATGGGCAATCAAGACCGTGAATATGGATTGGGAAGTGCGGACAAAAGCGCTTTGATGGATCTCAATGAGATAGAAGAATTTCGTGCACTCGCCTATAACAATGCACGAATCTACAAGGAGAAAACAAAGCGATGGCATGACAAGAAACTATTGCCACGGCAATTCACGCCAGGGCAACTAGTTCTCCTATTCAATTCTCGGCTAAAACTTTTCCCGGGAAAGCTGAAATCAAGATGGTCGGGACCATTTGAAGTCGTCAAACCATTCTCCCATGGTGCTATGATAATCAAGTCCATCTCTGACAACCATGAATTCAAAGTTAATGGACAAAGATTGAAGCACTACAACGGTGCCCATGTGGAACGTAACAAGGAAGTGGTCAACTTAGGAGATGCATGAGCATGCTCTCCTTTCAATATTTTCTTTTTCTTTTTATTTTTATTTTTATTCTTATTTTTTAGGAGATATTTTATTTTTCTTCATATTCTTTAGTTTTCAGGTTTTCTTTGTTTTCTTTTTCACAACAAGACTCACAACTACTATGCTAAGGAGATTTACTGCCGAGATCCTTGCCCCGGCAACCAATGAAGAAGATGCCGCGGCAACCTACATCATGCCTGCACAAGCTGATGCCACGGCAACTAACACTGAAGATGCCACGGCAACCAAAGCTAAAGACATCCCGGCAACAAGAAATCAACCATCGCGTTCAAGCAAGAGAATCAAGACACCGACTAGAAGGAAACTTATCACGTTTGGAACGCAATGGGGAGGAGGACGCGGATCTAGAGATATGTGATGCATTCCCGGATGAACAAATTCTAGTTACCTCGGCAACCCTCGACGCCTCGGCAACCCTAGACGCCTCGGCAACCATGGATGCACACGCCTCGGCTTGTTGCGCGTAATAAGTGCTACGCAATTGTGCAAGTATACACGTCGCAAGTTATAGTATAAAAGATATCGTCTCCACAGGGATTGGTGCTACTTCAAGAATCTAGTCTCTTGCACTGTAAAAAGTAAAAACACAAGTAAAGGATTATAGAAGTTTTAACTAATCTAGAAAGCAAATAAGTAAAAGAAAAGATGAATTCAATTGAGAGAGATAGGCTAGGTTATCGTGAGTTGAGGTGTGATAGCCGATTGGATTGTCTTGGTAAAAGAGTGCACGGGCAACTTGCACGACGGGGTTGCCTTGGCAACTAATTAATGGTTGCCTGGGCGACTAGTTGGGCAACTACTTGGGCGACTGGGCAGCAACTTCAAGGTTCGGCGGAGCGTTCTTCAATGGTTTCTTCTTATCCCTAAGTCGAAACTCTAGCTACTTGTGCATGCCTTGATAATACATCCCTGCATGAATCAAGGGTGAACAACAACCAATCTTGCACTCCTCTTAGCCGTTGAAATCCTTAACTTATTCCTAAGCCGGATTAATCTTCACCATCATTGGATTGAATAAAGATCATATTCATTCATTTCTTGAATCTAACTCTTCCGATATTAGATAAATGGATGAAATCACGAGATCCTCTCCCAATTCACTCGCAAACAATAATAAGAATCAAGAATGAATAAACCTTGAAATAGAAAAGTGCAAACTCTTATTACCTAAACAAAAACCAATAGTTTCTCACAACCACAAAACACAATAACCATAGCCAAGTAAATTTAGTTCATGGCTAGGTTCCAAAGAAACACTAGATAAACAATCCCTAGCATGAACCCAATCGAACAAGGAAGAAAAGCTGAAGCTTGTCGAAAATTCTCCTTGCTTCCTCTCTTGGTCTTGTCGAAATTCCCTCTTGCTCTCTCTATTGGTCTTGTCGAAATTCTCTTTTGCTCTCTCTATGCATCTTGTCGAAATCTCTTTGATATTTATAGGGCTAGGCCAAAGTCCTTCTTTGAGGAGGAGTTTGAGTTGGAATTAAATTATCTTTAAAGAATATAATTCTTTATTATAATTTTATTCCTATTAGAACTTCTCCTATCTTTTTGGAATTTAATTCTTCTTTAATCTCTTCATGGCAATCAAATTCCTTTGGGCTTGGGCCTTGCTCCATGTCATCTTGGGCTTGTAAAGTCATGAATTTCGACATCCATATTGCTCTTTGTCTTTGTCGACAAATGCCATGGCATCTGGCTCGGCGTCTCCTTCATGTATTGCCCTGGCAACTAGCTCGGCATATCCTTCATGCATTGCCCTGGCAACTAGCTCGGCATTGCTTTGGCAAGTGATCATGCACATACACACACAAAAACATACCAAAGCAACATCTATTTCCACAAAAATCACCAAGTTATGTAATCAAGCTCAACGATTGAAGGAAACATGGATTAATGCATGAATGGCTAACTATGCAACTAATATGAGCCTAAGTCTAACAATAATATGAGTAAAAAGGGTAAGAAAAATAGTACTTTTGAACACTTATCAGCAGCCTTCACGAGTTTGGGGCAATCTCTCTTAATGTGATTGCCTCCGCAGCTGTAGCAGCTTAGATTATTATCCCAAGGCTTGCGTACTTTATTGCCCCTGCTGGATTACTTCTCGGACCTGTTATTGGCATGCGTGTCCTTGTCTTTCTTGACGTTGCCTTTGTACTTCAGCTTTTTTTTGAAATATCTGACTTCTTATTTTCAAACTCTGCAAGGGAGTCGGCTGCGAACATCGCCTTGGAAAGATCTTGGACCCCCATTTGGTTTAACTCCATCTTTGGCCAACGTTGCAGCCCATTTTTTAAGGCAAAGAGGGCGTCGATCTCGCCCATCCCCTGGATTTAGAGCCTGAGTTCGGTGAACCACTTGACATACTATCGGATAGAGTTGTCATGCTTCAGCTGATGTAGCTTCTCTCGAGCTTCCTCTTGAGCATTTTTTGGGTAGAAGTGCTCATTAAACTTGAACTGAAAATCCTTCCATGTCTTAACTGGAATAGTCTCATCCTCCGCTTGGGAGCATCTATGTTGCCACCATAAGAGAGCGATATTAGTCAAATAAACAGAAGCTGTATTTATCTTCGTGATCTCATCTTCAATGCCCATGAGTAAGAAGTACTGCTTCAACGCCCAAATAAAGTTGTCCACTTCTTGGGCTGCCCTCGCCCCATTGAACTCCTTCGGCTTTGGAACATCGATCATGGGCTTAACTGCAGATGCTTCGCCCACCATGCCGGACAACATGACATTCTTATAGAGGGATAGCTCGGCAGTGAGCTTTTTCACCTCCCCCATCAATTCCGCCTTTATCGCCTCCATCGCAACTTAAAGAGAATTGTCTTACTGGTCTAACTTCTCATACATCATGTTGAGAACCTCATGGACCTCCTCAGTAACCTCATCTTTGAGGGAATCCACATTCTTGAGGCGTGGCTACGCCTCCTCTTGCGCCTCCTAGACTTCGCTCAATGCCTCCTCTAGTCTGATGACCCTCTTGTCCAAGGACGAGATGATGTCCCTTGAACTCTCCCGCTTCTTCCCGGCAACTGCAGCACGAGTCTCTCGGTCAGTTGCTGAAACCTCGTTAGTGCTTTGTGGTGCCATTTCTCTCGGATAAACTCGCTTTGATACCAACTATCACGTCTGTAAATTCACTCAAACCAGGACGTGCGGCCTTGGGCGCATTCGAGCTAGTGTAGCGACCAAGTAAGCCTAAACTGATCTAAGCAAGAGTGCTTAGATCCTTGCGGAACAATAGAACAAAGAAAGCGAATGGGAAAAAAAGAACAACGAGGGGAAATGAGTGAATGCTCAATATATTACTCAAACAGAAGTGATGAAATGAGGTGGGGGTGAGCCTCTATTTATACTTGAAGCCCTCTACATCCAACGACTAAGATAAAAGTAAATCGACGGAC
Organism: Hibiscus mutabilis; assembly: GCA_019671005.1. Classification (NCBI taxonomy): domain Eukaryota; kingdom Viridiplantae; phylum Streptophyta; class Magnoliopsida; order Malvales; family Malvaceae; genus Hibiscus; species Hibiscus mutabilis. Next base: position 9,729,926 of record CM033750.1, read on the forward strand.
AAGATTAAAGCTGTACAATAATATCCCTTGATATTAGCACTTTGGGTCAAAGTTGCAAAGAATAAATGATTACAACAGATATGGAAAGAATCAAGAGGATAAGGTTAGTTGGCTTGTGTTTCTTGCCATATCTGATGGCTTTTCAACCCCAAGAGATGGGCTAGCTCGGATGGGTGCTGGCAAGCCCAAAATGGCGTGGAGGGCCTCTTCAGCTGCCTGGTGTGCACTGGGCTCAGACCCTAGGGCGCGGGCCTCTGGTTTCCAGGGCTTCGCCCTAACTAATCCAAACCAACCCGGGTCGCACACCTAGCTTTGGTGGGTGAGTCTCCCAAGGGGTTTTTTTTCCATACACATCGCCTCAAACTCGAGACCTTGCTTAAGCGATACCAAGCTGCTTACCACTTGGACCAACTCCGTTGGTCTTTTATATATATTTTTAATATAACAACTTAAAATTATTACTTTGTATTTAAACACAAAAGTATTAAATCTGTACGGCTCTAGATTATAGTTGAATTAATTTTATTATATATTTTTTTAATATTTTTTGTTTTCACTCGTAACGTAGATATAACAAAATCTCATATTATCAGGGAAAATATATCATGTATTGGTGGTGGAGACAAAATTTTAAGATTTGTAGATAGAATCTAGTGTTTTTGTTAGAATTTAGGGTTTAGAGTTTATGGTTTAGGTTTAGGATAATATGGGTAGTGATTTAGTATTTAACCTATAAATCCTAAACCCTAAATTCTAACCATAAACACTAAATTCTAAACCCCTAAATACCACTTAAATTGTAAAAATTAAAGGCTTGTAGAAAAATTTTGTTTTCACCGCCAATACATAGTATAATTACCTTATTATTATTATTATTATTATTGGTAAAATACTTAAATTATTACTCAACTTTGCTCTCTGACCTATTTTGGTCACTAAACTTTCAAAACGATCAATTTACTCACTGAACTTTTAAAATTGTGCATTTTTTATCACTCCTCCTTTAAATGTTTAACACCGTTATGACATAGATTATTTTATTATTATTTTAATTATAACATGATAAATTTATTAATATTTAATTATAAATATAATTTACCTTTCAAAAAATTATAAATATATTTTTAAATAAAAAGTATCAATTTTTCAACCATCGTCTCCTCTCACTCTTCACCTTCACAAACAACCCTAAATTTCAACCCCTAATCCCTTCTCAACTCCTCATCGGCACCTCCAATTTCTCATCCAAAACTTTGCTACATTTGTTTTATGGTCCTGGTACCGATCCACTCACCATCGTCGACTACCATGCTGATTGCCATTGTTGGTCATTAGATCTCATAGTTTTTATATCACCTTATTTCGATCCCATAAGTTTAAATTCAACTTCTATTTCACTTCAATCGAACAAATATTCAAAATTTCATGCAAAACAATAACTAACACTTACCGGATTCATCAATTTTTGTTGAAAGATGAAGAACATTCCTATATCGTGAAAATCAAAATCCCTTTGAAAACTTCAGTGCAAAAATGCTAAAAGCATCCCCTTTAATTTTGAATACCCAAACACCCCTTCCATTACTTTTTTTCAAGAATAGAAACAATCAATTCATCACCCTCAACAAATAAAAAATAATCGGGAATTTTGAGATGTTAGTTTTTAATTAATTTTGAAGAAGACCCAAATTTTATTTCAGTTTATCAAAGATGCTTATGGGTGGATTCGGATTTTGCCATGGTAAAATTCATAGAATATTGACGGTCGTTGTCAACGTTGAACAGCAAGAAATTGTATTTTGGGTATTTTGATTTTAATTTTTGTTGAAGTGGAACTGGAGATTAAGGTGATGCTAATTTGAGAGAGGTTTAGGAAACATGGTAATTGTTTTCATAAAGTGAAGCAAACCCTACCTTGTAATGAAAACGATGGCGCCACCACCTCTATAGTCTCTGATCTAGAGTTCGACGAAGGCGGAGATGTTCTTTGTCTTCCAATGAATCAGAAAAATGAAGGAATGATTCAATTCAGGACACAAAAATAAAGAAATTTGGTTGCTTGATCGAACAACTGCCCTTGACAAGGACCCCTAATTTTTATTAATGTCCCTCCATTAACTAAAACTACTAAAATTTCCAAACCTTCATTAATGAAAAGCTTCATTAAAAAGATTAGGAGTGAGATGAATATGGTCTGCCGATGAAGGTGATGGCGGGGTGGGATGAAAATGAGGTAGTGGTGGTCGTCTGGTTGAGAGGGGATTGGGAGTTGAAATTTAGGATTGTTGTGAAGGTGATGGCGGGGTGGGATGAAAATGAGGTAGTGGTGGAGGGAGGGGGAAGGACGAGGGTTGAGAAAATGATATATTTTTTATTTTAAATTATATATAATTAAAGGCTAAAACTTTGATACACAAGCATGTGTATTTACACTATAAAAACTCAAATCTTAAATTCCTAATTCTAACCCTAAAATACTAAACCCCACACTCTAAACCCTAAATTCTAAACACTATAACCTAAACCCCTAAACCCTAAATCCTAAACTAAAACCCTAACCCCTAAAACTAAAAGGCACATGTAAACTTGTGTTTTAAAGTTTTTTCCATAATTAAATGTTTATAAATAATCCTCGTCATAACTGTGTTAAATATTTAATGGATGAATAATGACAAAAAATACAATATTAAAAGTTTAGTGAATAAATTGATCGTTTTAAAAGTTTAATGCTCAAAATAGGTCAGATAATAAAAATAAACGATGATCTAAATATTTTACCCTATTATTAAACGTCACATAAGTACAAAATATTTTAAGTGCGATTATATCTCTTTTTTCTAATCCACATAATATTTTACAAGTGGGGTCAAACAAAGAGTAGTATCCGAGTAGATCTTCGTCGGTGCCACGCCATCTGCCCCTTTAGTTTTCCCACAGAAAGACGATTGCTTAGCTAATCACAAAAATACAAAATGTGTTTTTTTTCTTGTTAATGAAGTGACAAACCATGGTTTATTTGATTAAGTATAAAATTTATGACTTGACATTTTATATATTTTTATCTCGTTTAACCGATTTATTAAGTGATAAATAAATAAACCAAAGATGGTGTATATAGGTGAACACAGTAGATAAATATATATATAGGTGAACACAGTAGATAAATATATATATAGGTGAACACAGTAAATTTTATTAACTTTTAGATAAGGAAAAATATTAAAAATAAATAAAAATTAATTATACCAACATATATGTTTTTAATTTTTTCAATAGTTTTAAGATGTTTACAAAGTAGTATTTATTTATATATTTTTAATCTTTTGATAATATTCATATATCTTATTAACAAAACGATTTGATTCCTGGGTTCATATGTTTCTAAAATTTGAATACTTCTTAAAGAATAATGATATTTTTATTATATAAATAAAATAAATTTAAATAATGGATTCAGATTTAAATAATTAAAAAAATAAAAATTCACAAATTGGCCTAATGACTAAAAATGTTCATATTATCTCATATTGTATAAATTCGAATTCTGATATAAAAATTTAATCTCTATTTAATAAAAATAATTTAAAAAAACAAAATAAAGTCATCCAAATTCGGCACAGAACTAACAAATACTCCAAGGAACAGCACAATAATGCTCCAGCTTGGCCTCAACCACCATTGCTAAACCCCCAGCACATAGAAAATCTTCCAATCCAGTGGGTATCCTTGTCATCTTCAATTATTTCTTTTTAAATTATTAATTGTAAATACGAAATAAAACAAAACTAAAGATAAAGCTATAGCAATTCCTTGATAATCATTCATTGTTGTTCCTGGCAAGAAATCAATAACATTTGCAGGACTCGACTCAAAAAAAACCCAGGAGGCTGCTTATGGAAAACCCAAAGATTATGTATAAAAATGGAAAATAGACAACTTCCAACATCAAAAAATGGAGGGTGCGGATCCATGTTATCCGTTTCCAATGACAATATTTCAATTATGTTACTCGAATTCGGACATAAGTGTTGGAAACCTATAGCAGAGCACCCTCTTTTTCGAGCTTAGTCCGATTATTATCGGCATTGTTGAACAAACCAGACAGTTCCATACTTCTCATGATCACCAAATCCTCCATTGTTTCTTCCTTCAAGGAAGGTAATTGTAAACTACTTAACGATAATTCGCCGGCCGAGGTCAATTTCATTAGCTCAGACTCGTCCAAACCTTTCGCAGGGCCGAGGCAGCATCGGTTTGATCCATGCTTTGCCAATGCATTCTTGAATTTCTTGATCTGCAAATACAATCCGAATCGAACATCATCTATATATCGACATCATGATCAAGAAATTAACGAATAACGATCCCGATCCACAAAAACTTACGGTAGCATTGGTGCAGCTGAAACTGCATAATCGGCCTTCAGCACCTCTGTAGAACCTAAAGAACGGCAAGACATGAATATTGAGACAGTGGCACATGTTCTTCAGTTCCTCGTAGTTAACTTCCAGGAAAATCGCATTCGGATTCTGTTCGGCCAGTTGACAGATCTATTACAACATAAGCCAAAAATCAACAAAAAGTGACTCAAAATCAAGAAATTGAAATATTTTTTTATACTCTTCGCCATTTCATTGAAGCTCAATTTAAAAACAAATTAGTCCTACTGAATACCTTTCAACATAAGCTCACATCAACAAATCTTACAAACAAGTAATTTGAAATCAAGAGCACATTTTTTTGTTCAAAATCTTCACTTTTGATGGCGAAATATACCTTAGGATGGAGGGCTTTGCAGCCGCCACAACCGGGTGAATAGAAGTCAATAACGACCAATCGATCGCCTGCATTTTGTAAAGAAGAAACAAGTTCTTCAGCCGAGTGGATCTTCACCATGTTGGTTTTAAGATTCTTTTCCCACCATCTCATACTTCGGCTCACACATGCTGTTTCCGCCTGGAAAGAAATCAATTGCTTTTAAACATCAGTTTTAAAGATTAAACAAAAAGAAACCCTTTAAAATCCAAATGAAAAAGGCAAGATTTTTAACATACTTGAACAGAGAATTTGTTTTCACTTCTGCTGCTGCAGTTTCTTGAACCATTCTTCTGATCTGGAACAACCAGTGGTTTCCCCAAAAAATCAAAGCTTAAAGGAGGGAACTTTTTTGATACAGAAGCCTTGGAATTTGAGCTGGACGACACAGTCTCATTGAACCCAGAAAAATATGAACCACATTTCAATGAACAAGCCATTACCCAGTTTTTCAAATCAATCAAAAGTGAAGATTTTGAACAAAAAAGGTATTCTTTTTGACTGAATAGAGACAGAAAGAAAGCTTTAAAGTTAAAAAGGAAATGGACAAGGACTTGTAGTTGTTGGGATTAAATAGTGAAAGAGAGGAAAGTGGGGTCAAGGTGGATTTGGATTTAAGGTTATCCAATCTATTTTTTGGATTAAGAAAATATATAAAGAAAATAATTTGGATAACTGATACCAAATTTCATTATTGTCTGATTATTACTAATTTTGAATTTTTGAGGATAATGAAATGATTCTCTTAAAAAAAAGTAATGAGAGATGTTTTATTTGCAGGGATAAGGCTTTGTTTACCGCTTTAAATTTTGGATAAGGTCCTTCAAATATTCAAGAAAAAAAGGCACTTGAAAACAGAACTATAAAATATTACAATAAAAAATAGGAAACTTTAATTTTCTTTGGCTTTAATTAGAACTATTGTGAAAATTAATTATATTAAAACTTCGGTACATTTGATAAATTCTTATTTAAATGTATTTTGATTATAATTTGTAATGGTTAATTTTTGTGATATTATTATTACAATGTATATTATTTGTGTTTGCTATCACAAATTAAGGTGAAAAAACCTAAACCGACAGTGTTCCAAAAATTACAAGTGTCAATAATCCAACAAGTGATATTAGTAGAAAAACAGATGATATTCATCCTAAGAGATCAATGTTCAATCGCAATATTTGCAAGGTGTATGTACGCATCATCAAAGGGTTAAGAATATCTATAAAGAGATACTGCAATCTTTAGACTATTCAAGTGTCAAGACTACACACTTACCAAGCGAATAATATAGTATCATGGTTTTTAAGAAAAATAATTGTAAGTGAGATTATAAAATTAAGTTATATATTTTTTAATATATTGTTAAAGATTAATAATCAGCTCAAAATAAAACTGATTTCAATGGTAAAGGATGACAATGCTCCTCCTAGGTAATTCGGATTTAAATAATATAATTTGCAAGTGTATTTTCCAAATTTAAAATAAACTATAATACTACTTTATAATTAAAAGATGAGTCTACAACAGGCGTCACACATCAATGAACATCAATAATTTTTTAATAAAGATTAAAAATTTTAAGGACTCGACTTATAATTTAAATTATTTTAAAAAATTAAAAATAGATTTAATAAACCTTTTATATTTTCTCTATAGTATTTTTAATTGATATATTAGAATCAAATATCTTAAAATCTTTTTAATATTAAAATTCCTAAACTCAACCCTTTAATTATCCTTCTGCCGTCTCTACCGTCGTCGTTGACTATTTTTTACCGACAATTTTACATAATAACTCTTTACCTGTGTAATCACTCATTTTTATCTGGTTTTTAAATATCGTATTAATTTATTAGTTTAATAATTAATGGATATTATTATTGCATATATACATATGATATTATTATGTGTGCGTATACGTGTGATTAATGTGTACGTAAACTATGTGTGTTGTTGCGCGTAATAAGTACTACGCAATTGTGCAAGTATACACGTTGCAAGTTATAGTATAAAAGATATCGTCTCCACAGGGATTGGTGCCACTTCAAGAATCTAGTCTCTTGCACTGTAAAAAGTAAAAACACAAATAAAGGATTATAGGAGTTTAACTAATAACTAATCTAGAAAGCAATAAAGTAAACGAATATATGAGATCAAATGAGAGAGATAGGCCAGGTTATCGTGAGTTGAGGTGTGATAGCCGATTGGATCGTCTTGGTAAAAGAGTGCATGGGCAACTCAGTTGCCGTGGCAACTTGCACAACGGGGTTGCCTTGGCAACTAATCGATGGTTGCCTGGGCAACTACTTGGGCGTCTGGGCAGCAACCTTCAAGGTTCGGCAGAGCGTTCTTCAATGGTTTCTTCTTATCCCTAAGTCGAAACTCTAGCTACTTGTGCATGCCTTGATAATTCATCCCTGCGTGAATCAAGGGTGAACAACAACCAATCTTGCGCTCCTCTTAGCCGTTGAAATCCTTAACTTATTCATAAGCCGGATTAATCTTCACCATCAATAGATTGAATAAAGATCATATTCATTCGTTTCTTGAATCTAACTCTCCCGATATTAGATAAATAGATGAAATCACGAGATCCTCTCCCAATTCACTCGCAAACAAGAATAAGAACCAAGAATGAATAAACCTTGAATAGAAAAGGCAAACTCTTATTACCTAAACAAAAACCAATAGTTTCTCACAACCAAAAAACACAATAACCATAGCCAAATAGATTTAGTTCATGGCTAGGTTCCAAAGAAACACAAGATAAATAATCCCTAGCATGAACCCAATCGAACAAGAAAGAAAAAGAAGAAGAAGGAGGCTTGTCGAAATCCTCCTTGCCCTAGATGCTTGTCGAAAATTCTCTCATCTTGCCTTTCTTGGAGTTGTCGAAATTCCCCTCTCTTGCTCTCTATGGATTGTCGAAATCTCCCTCTTATTTATAGGGCTAGGCCAAAGTCCTTCTTCGAGGAGGAAGTTAAGTTGGAATTAAATTATCTTTAAAGAATATAATTCTTTATTATAATTGTATTCATACTAGAACTTCTCCTATCTTCTTGGAATTTAATTCTTCTTTAATCTCTGCATGGAAATCAAATTCCTTTGGGTTTGGGCTTTGCTCCACGTCATCTTGGGCTTGTCTAGTCATCAATTTCGACTAACATATCACCTTTGCTCTTGTCGACAATTGCCCTGGCAACTGGCTTGGCGTCTCCTTCATGCACTGCTCTGGCAACTAGCTCGACGTCTCCTTCATGCATTACCCTGGCAACTAGCTCTAGCCTTGCTTTGGCAAATGATCATGCACATACACAGAAAACACACCAAAGCAGCATCTTTTCCCACAAAAACTACCAAGTTATATAATCAAGCTCAACGATGGAAGGAAACATGGATTAATGCATGAATGGCTAATTATGCAACTAATATGAGCCTAAGTCTAACTATAATATGAGTAAAAAGGGTAAGAAAAATAGTACTTTTGAACACTTATCACACCCCCAAACTCGAACTATTGCTTGTCCTCAAGCAATGCAAACTCATAATTACCTGCCAATACTTCAATTTTCACAAACTTAGCTTTGAACTTGATTTCAATTCTCTAAACCGGGGCACAAAGTATGATTGGCTTTTTATTTTTCGGAAAACTTAGGAATTACTCGGAATCAAACTATAATGCTTGTGAGTGTGTGCGGAGTTGTGTGCAAGTTGATTTTTCGGATTCTATGCAAACAAGAGGTTTTCAAATTACTTCATTGGGTTCTTTTTAACATGTTTTAACTAGAGCCTGTTTTGGGCACCTCTAGTGTTTTTTTTAGTTTTCATAAGTGAATTTATTCGACTAGAGCCGGTTTCGGGCACCTCTATCGATCAATTTTTTAACACATACTAGAGCTAGTTTCGGGCACCTCTAGTGATCAATTTTTTTAGCACATGCTAGAGCCAATTTCGGGCACCTCTAGCATTCATCCAATTTTTATTCTAATCCCCCAATTTGTTAATTATCAACCTAAGTTCACTAGAATTCCTTAAATCAATCAAACCACAACAGTGTTTCATCAAAATTAGCATCATAGTAAAATTCTAAGTTTTTTCATGGTTATCCTAGAATAAAAATTCTATCAATTAAGTGCATTGGCAAAGTCATCATCGGATATTCATCAAATCTAAGCAATTCTTGTTCCAATTAAAGGCATGGCAAGCAATTTATGTATCCTAAATGTAATGCTTAAGATGAATGTAACTAAACATGGTAACTACTAATAACAATCCCCCCAAACTCGAGTGAGGCATTATCCTCAATGCATGCATAAAAATAACGAAAAATAAAAATAAAAATGCATACGAGGACTTACTCCGAGAGTTCGTCATCGTAGATGATTAGTTTCCTTTTGGTCGGTGTCTTGATTCTCTTGCTTGAACGCGATGGTTGTTTTTTTATTGCCGGTGGTGGAATCGATCCTCGTACGGGGTTGTCCTCATCGTCCTCTTCATCAATGCCATTGGCTTTTCGCTTGGAGGATTCAATTGATGTGTGTAGCAATGTCTTTTTTCGCTAAAAAAAACGAGTTTTCGAAGTGTTTGTGAATTTTTGGATATAATATTTATTCCGTTGGGGTTAAAAAACCGCATTTTACTAAAAAATTAGAGTCGCCACCGGCCACTTAGGTAAGCCGGACACCATAAAACCAGAGATTTAAAAAAGACTATTGGGTTCAGGAGTCGGTTACGGATGAGGAAGGATTAGCACCCTCACGCCACCCAAAATTGGTACTTTAATAATTACCGCTTTATTAATATTAGATTTTCCGGGTTAAAGTGACGATTAGTTATAGATTCGGTTATAATTGAAAATAAATTTTAAAGGCCCCGTTATCCGAGAGTAAACGCCCAACCACTATCACTACGTTTGATACTGGCCCCGTTTACGCTCGGATAAAAGGGCACTGCATTGACATTTTATATTTCATTATGCAAACCTAACAAAAACCTTATAGACAAATATTTACAAAGGCGTGGAACTACAAAAACATAAAAGATATAAGCATAATAATATTGAAGTGTAAAATGTATGAACAAAAAAATTGTAATATGTCCTAAAAATAAAATAGCAAATACGAATATAAACATAGAGATGTGCTTTCTAAAACTAAATTAATTACATCCAACACTTGTATATAAAGATGAATTACAATTATCACCTACATGACAATTACACATGGCATAATATGATACTAAAATAATAAAACAGCATACTAGAATAAAACTAATATTTAATGCTTAACATGACACAAATTTCATGCACGAATAAAAACATTGTGTAAGATAAACAATATCACACTATCATATAACCTAAGAAGCAAAAATATCAGAAAAATGTAAACACACGACATGACATATAACCTAAACTAAAACGTAACATGTGAGACAAACGTGAACACGACATGGATAAAATAAATTAAATGTAGGAACACGGTATAACAATTTTAATACGCAAATTATATGGTTATAAATTAACATACTATACAAAACACATACCGATACCAACAGAACAATATGAACATGCTAGACATGTAAAAGATAAATATTTAAACATGAAAAATGACTGAAATAAAAAGAAATAAACATAAGAAACAGAAATTAAAAGGCAATAATATGCGATTTAGGGACGAAATTGCAAACTAAACAGAACCTAAAAGGACCAAAACTGTAATTAGACCAAGGGGCAGGCTTGAAGTGAAAAATCCAAAAACGCGGGATGGTAAAGGGGGTAATTTTACCATTTAAAACCTGAATTCGGTTAATTTAGTGATCAAATCGAAATAAAACAGAAAAGAAAAGGACCGTAATTGTAATTAACCCATGCGGCGAGCTCAAAGGGGACAAGGGAGGATTTATGATGCAATTAAACCATTTTATTTTATTTTGGGTCTATAAGACCCGATTATCAGGCCCCTGCTTTCATTTTTCCTTTCATTTTTTTCTTTAAGAGAGATAGCTCTCTTCTTCCCTCTATTTTCCCAGAAAAACCCAAGCCCCGAACCCTTCAGCCGCCCTCTATCAGTTCTAAGACCTAACCTAGACCCATCTCGAAAACAAAAACTCTACTTTTGAAACGGCCAAACCCCAAAACCCTCACAAAAACTGTCACGCTCGTACTTTGAGACCACCAAAACCCTAGATCTATGGTATTTCGAAACGAAGGAGCAAAGAAAAACCCCTTTTGTAGCTCACTCCTCAGAGCTTATCGCCGGCAAAAGAAAGGTTTTTTCTTATGTAAACTCTATTTTTTGTTTTTTTCTTCTCATGCTACAATGTAAGTAAGAAAGAAAGACAAGAAGTTTTTACCACTGGAAGTTTCTTCTCTCCTTTTTTTTCAACTGATCGTTGTTACTTTTTTATTTCTGATCTGATATCTCTCTGAGTACACAATGGTGGGTTACACTTGTATATATGCATACCCTGATTTTTTGTTTACACAAACAAGTTACAATAAATGAAAATACTGCTCTTGATTTGGATCTGACATTTCTGCTTTTTGTGTTTGTTTGGCATGTCCGGTGGTTGAGGGAGGGCTGTACGGCGGCATGGTGGCGGTGTCTATCCGCTCAGATCCGTTTCTGGCCGTTGGATCTGATTTGATCCAACGGCTAGGATGTTTTGCTGTATGAAGGGCCATGATCTGATCTTGGGGTAGGAGACCTTGCGAGATGACGACACGTGGCCTCTAGGGAATCCGATGAGTCTCGCGCGTGTGGCATACGTGTGCGTGAGGAGCATCTTCCTTCAATCACGACCGTTGGATCAACATTAGATCCAACGGTTCTGGATCAGCTGTGCAAAAATATCCCAAAAATAATTAGGGTTAGATGTCTGATAGGGCTCAGGGTTTTGGGCTAGATGGTCCATATTATATATTTTTGGGTTTTTTGTAATATATTGGATTGGACACTAATAAACTTTGGTTTTATTTTATTATCTGTTTATATATATATATGTGATAATAATATTAATAATAATAATAACAATAACACGATTATGATAATATATACATATATATATATATATATATATTTGTACGCGTACACCTATACGTATGGCATACCGACATTAATATACGTTACACGCCCTTAGTTAACATATCATAAATGTACAGGCACACCTAATTATACACATCACTAATATAACATTCCCATGTTACGCAGTCACACACAATGCACACATAAACATACATGTGACACACATATACTATAATAAATATTAACATATACATAAACATAATATGTATAATATACATGCACTCATACATATCACACGTGTATATTTCACACACATTAATCACATATATATAGTAAACATATAATGTAACATGTATACATGTAAGAATAACACCCCATTAATATATTAACAATATTTACAAACCGGATAAAAATGAGTGATTACAGTTGCCCCTCTTTGCTTGTTCTTGTGAAACGAGAACAAAGCAAAGACCAAAGCACTCATTTTTATCCGACTTCCCTGCTCACGACTTCGGAATCACGTGTTCTTCTGGAACTCTCCGCTTTCTTCAGCCGAATCTTCAGGCTCGTAAGTTCTCCCTGTATAGAACTTCTTCACCTTTGGTTCTTTTTTTAGATTCTAGAGTTAGAGCTCTTCCTATATGGAACCTTTCACTGGGGCTTGAAAACGTGGGTTTCTCCTTTATAACCTTTGTCTTCGTTTGTTCCTTCCTCTTTTTTCTTTTTTCTCTTCTCTTTTTTTTCTTCTTCTTCTTTTTTTCTTCTTTCTCTTTTCTATTTTTTATGAGGCTGTTGATATCTTACGTTACTAAAGCTGCTGCATCATGCCCGAAGGACTTACTGATGGCCCGAAGGACTTATCACCACGCTCGAAAGACTTATTGGTGGCCCGAAGGACTTAACATCGTGCCCGAAAGACTTACCGATGACCGGAAGGATTTAACATCTGGGTCTCACACCGCTATGGCTATCGTTCTTTTGGGACTCACGCTACTCATGCTGCCGCATCATGTCCGAAGGACTTACTGATGGCCCGAAGGACTTATCACCACGCTCGAAAGACTTATTGGTGGCCCGAAGGACTTACCAATGACCCGAAGGATTTAACATCTGGGCCTCACACCGCTATGGTTGCCGTTCTTTTGGGACTCACGCTACTCATACTGCCTCATCATGCCCGAAGGACTTACTGATGGCCCGAAGGACTTATCACCACGCTCGAAAGACTTATTGGTGGCCCGAAGGACTTAACATCGTGCCCGAAGGACTTACCGATGACCTGAAAGATTTAACATCTGGGCCTTACGCCGCTATGGCTGTCGTTCTTTCGGGACTCACGCTACTCATACTGCCGCATCATGCCCGAAGGACTTACTGATGGCCCGAAGGACTTATCACCACGCTCGAAAGACTTATTGATGGCCCAAAGGACTTAACATCGTGCCCGAAGGACTTACCGATGACCCGAAAGATTTAACATCTGGGCCTCACGCCGCTATGGCTGCCGTTCTTTCGGGACTCACGCTACTCATGCTGTCGCATCATGCCCGAAGGACTTACTGATGCCCCGAAGGACTTAACATCGTGCCCGAAGGACTTACCGATGACCCGAAGGATTTAACATCTAGGCCTCATGCCGCTATGGCTGCCGTTCTTTCTTTTCTTTAGTAAATTCTTTGACAATTCTTCAAATAGCTGTCCATGAACAAGCAAAAATTGACATGTCTCTATCTATATGATGCATGAAATGTCGTGCTTTCTTCTTCTTCTTCTCTTTTCCTTGTTTCTTTTTTCTTCTTTTTCTTCTTTTTCTTTACTTTTTTATTTTTAGACATGTTTTACAATCCTATACCCTGAAAAGTCGTTCTTCGAATTTTTCTGTTTCCTTTCTTTTTGTAGTATGCTCAATTTTGATCTTCATTTCTGTCAATTTTTTTGTTAAATGAGTACTCACTCTTGTTCTTTTGCACGAGCACTTACCTTTCTTCTTTGGGGTCTCTACCTACTTCACCAACAAACTTCATATCATGTGTGTGCAGAGATTCCTATTATTCTTTCTGCTCTGCATTGCCCCACTCGATCATGAGCTCAGCTATTTTCCGATTCCTTTGACCCAACATTCTAATTATTTTTAGTTTCGTCATCGAGGTGAACAAAATGTTTCTTAACCTCCCTTCTTGTTGCCTTTGGACGGGAACCATTTCTCGATCCCTGTGCTTTGATCCTTTGGAGACTCAATGTTTACCTTTTATCGTCCCCACACTTTGTAAGCTCATTCTTGTCCTGTTTTGTCCTTCATTTTCTTGAACCAAATAAGGCGTCATGGCTGGAACCCGCTTCTGTCATCATCTTCATTCTATGCATTGTGAGGTCGTTTTTGGTTAGGGGCTCCAATAGTATCCGCAACCTTGTGTTCTGGATCTTATCCCTGAAGTAATACATGGAAATCTTTGTTGCTTTAACTTGTCAGTTTATTGATTGGTGTTCCACTGAAGGGTATCATTTAGATTAACATACAAGATCTTGAAAACACAGCATAGGAGCTCTGGATATCATGTGCAAGAGCGGCTTAGATTCAACCACTCGGTAATTCAAAGATGTGAAGTCTTCCCTGGTGACTCGGTTCATCCTCATGATTACCGCATTGCTGCAGAGTACTACTATTTCTCAATTCTCATTATCTACTCCACCCCCAAAAAGGGTGGGCTTGTATAATCACTCGAGCGCAGAAATATTACTCTAGGAATAGAGTTCTGGGTGGTGCGAGTCTTAATTTTTCCTATAATATCGTATATTTTCTCTATTTTTTCTTCTTTTCTCCTTTTTTTTCTTTTTCCTTTTTTCTTCCTTTTTTCTCTCTCTTTTTCTTCTTTTCTTCTTTTTTCTCATATTTCTCTCTTTTTTTTCTCGCTTTTATCATTATTTGAGGAAATCAATTCGTCACAGTCCTTTGTCTTGAGGACAACGATGGAGCAAACAACACTGCCCCAAGTTACTCGGCATAGTCACGATTTGAAAATATTACCATCACTCATGAAGCTAAGGTTTCTTGAATTGGATGATGTGTCTCCACCTTATCGCCTCAACAGAGTGCCTCAACATTCACACACTCTTATCCGAACAAGCCTATTACCAGGTTTCGAACATAGGAGTGCTTTTTATTATTCTTTTCTCTTTCTTTCTTTTTCTTCAATTCTTTCACTTTTAATTCTTATTTTTACTTATTTACTACCTAGAAGATTATGCCTAGAGTTTCAATTTCAAGCGACTCTACATGGTTGACATTTGGAGCTTTTTCGTCCTTGAACATCATCGAGAGAGTAGTAGTCTCGCTTTGCTGACCAGAGTCTGGTAGGGAAGATTACACCCCACTAAAATCTATCTAATGTCACATCTTGCAATTGATATCCAGTGTCCTATAACGGCGAGAAAATATATATCTATGTACTTTCAAGAACATTATATGTTAAGCGAAATGTGTTCTTCATTGGAATAAAAATCAACAAACATGCCCCATCACAAAAGATCTTTACCACATGTGGTACACATGTAGTAAAGTTGATTCCTTGTATTACTTCAGGGAGATCTTTTAATGTAGAGACATCTCTGGCTTCTTCAGCACTATGCAGACTTGCCCCTCATCCTTGGTCCTCCACTGCTGGACCAACTCTCGTGTCACGGTTCCATCATTGACCAGCTTCTTGATTTCCTCCAATAAAGGTCTACATTTTCTGGTGGGATGCCCTGGTGCCCCCATATGAAATTCGCACGTGCTACTCGAGTCAAAACTATGGGCAGATGGATCAGGTGCAATCTTCATCGACCTAGGAGCAAGATAGTGACCCCCTACCAAATGAGACCAAATGTCTGAGATAGATGTTCCGAACACTTCCAAATTTGCGTTTATCCAAGGAATTTTCCTTGATGACCCCGATGTGTCAGTCTGTCTTCTTCTTTTGCTGCCACGCGAACCCTGGAGATGACACCCATTTACCTCTCCATCTTATCTATCTTATCTTCGATTCGGTCCTTAGACTTAGACCCCAATTTTCCTTCTTTAATTGCATATTCTATCCTCTCTCCAATCGTCATAAAATCTTCGAATCTGTTTCTCGATTTCTCCAACATCACATCGAAGAAGGGAGAGGGAAGCGTTGCATGAAATAGGGGAGTCAACTCTTCTTCCGCTATAGGAGGCTGGACTTGGGTCGCCAAACATCGCCACCTTAGTGCATATTCCTTGAAGCTTTCACTTGGTCTCATTTTCTCATTCTGAAGAAACTGACGACAGGGTGCTAAATCTAAAGCATATTTGTATTGACCCAAGAAGGCATTAGCGAGGTCACCCCATGACCTAACTTGGTTTCTGTTCAAACGGTTATACCACACTGCTGCGGGTCCCGTCAGGCTATCATGGAAGTGGTGGATCAACAACTCTTCATTCTTCATGTATCCTTCCATTTTTCTACAGAACATGGTTAAGTGAATCTTCGGGTAGTTGGTTCCGTCATACTGCGCAAATCCGGGAACCTTAAAATCCGGATGAATGACCAAATTAGAGACTAGGAAGAGTTCTCTCGTATTGAAAACATTTATCTTTTCTTTCTTCTTAAGCTCTTTCTCGATTTTTTCTTCTAGCTGGTCAAGCCTTGACTCTTCGGTTCGTTCCATTTTCCAACTAATTCTGCCATCGAACCCCAAGTGTTAAATGATGAAGTGTCATGCGATGATAAAATTATTAAACAATGCAAAGGACGTGATGCAAATGCAATGCATGAATGCAATAAAGCATCAATTCCGCAAGTGATTTGTCCCTATAGGGCATCTTTCATTCAGACCATAAGGTTTCATTACATCCGGTATTAGGGTTTTACATATAGCGGTGAACCCTGGCACCTAATGTCTTGACCTCATTCAACAGTCTTGTTAGCTTTCCTTCGCGGTCAAATGCTGGATCCATATTCTGGCTTATTGGTGCTGCTGCATCAATTAAATCTGCTACCTGTTGAGCCACTTGTCGGGCTTGAGTTGTAACCATCTTTATGTCCCGGTCTTTCTCTCGTACTATTTGCTCGGCCTTTTGTAGATGAACGATCATTGCCCAATACGGATCTCATTGGTACGTAAAGAAGTCTCGAGCCTCGCTACCTATTCTTTGAGTGCTGCGTTTTCCATTTGAAAGGCTTGTGATTCATTCTTTTCCTGCTGCAGACTTGATTTCAGGATATCTTCCATGGCCAGACTGCTTTCCAACTCACTTTGGATAATGTCGCGTTGGCCCTCAGCTTCTTCCAGCTTCTATGATAATGATCTGACTTTATTCTTATTATTCTTGCATTTTTGCTTCCAGCGTTCTGAACCGTTCTTCAGCTGAATCGTACCATTGACCCACTCTTCTGCGGTGTCACCCAGACAAAAACTCTTGAATTCAAAGTGCAGCTTCTGGTACTCGTCTTGTACATTCTTTAATTTTATGCCCAGATCGTGCCTCTCATGCTCGAGCTGGCCGCACTTGCGTGCAAGTTCATCTTCTGAGACACTTTTATTCTTGACTCCTAACTTTATCCCGCTTGAGTGACCCACTTCTGTGTTACCCGAACCTTGGGCTGGGTATTGACCCTCCTTCGACTTTGCCCCTCGGGCAACGGCAGGCTCGCTGTAGAATCGGGGTTGTCCGTCTTTGAAACCCAAAATCCCATTCTGATAAGACCTTGAACTCTGTCCTTCAGGGTCCTACAATTTTCAGTGTGATGACTCGAATCGCCTATGTGGTAGCCGCACCAGACACGACTGTTGTAATCCTTCGGATAAGGAGGTTTTCTTGGTACAGACTTCACTGGTATGATAAGGCTCCTTTCGACAAGCAACGGAAGTAACTCGGTATATCTCATGGGAATAGGATAATGCCTTCTGATGTCATTAGATTCTCAAACTTCCCCTGGTTTTGCCTCTGTTCCCTTGGTATCTACCCCAGATATGCTACTTGTCTGCTTTTTGAGATTGATCACAAAGGGATTCGATTTGTCATATTTAACGGTGTTGTCTGTTTCGACATTCTGACCATTCTGTTCCACATTTTGATCCTCGATCGAATCTTTTCTGAGTTCGGTATGCTGCTTGCCTTTCATCATAGCATTTATCTGGTCCATCATCTCGGACATCGGCTTCTTTAGTTCTTGTATTTCATCTTGTTTGTCACCAGAATTGACACTGCTTACCGAAGCTGTTCTGGAGTCCTTGAATGATTCTTCTTCGGCTGTCCCTGGTCTAGTCTCAGGATGGAACTCTGGAATTGGACCCCTTTCCTTCAGGTCAAAGAACCTTTGGTCCATCATGACCAATCTTCTATTATGGGAGAAATCACTCGGGAACCAATGCCCTGTGTAATGCGAATGCGATGGTATACAAAAACAAAGCAAAAAGAAAACAAGTCATTACCGGACAAAATTGATAAGTACGTAATAAAAGGGCAAATTAAATACGATAAGCAAACAAGGCAATCCTATTTACATTCCATCTAAGACACCTAGGTTATCCGCATGGCTCTAACATGGTAGGTTTCTATGTGTTCTCTATATGCAGTTTTGGTTCTAGGAGGTACCCAAATTTTCCTTGATGTCCTCTACTAAGAGTAGCAAGGCCCCCGGTCATCACCCATTATAGGCTCCTTTCAACCGGGTTCAATTCAGGGGGACCCATTCCCTTATGCATGCACGAAGGAACGATATCCTTACGAAAGCATAAGGTACTCGAGCCCCGAAGGTACTTGCTAGGCCTATACGGGAGAACGATATCTCCACGAAAGCATTAGCGTTTTCCCCCCACTAAAAAAAAGGTTTACATGTCATATTTTAAATGCGTTAAAATAAATGCGCAATTATAACCGAATGTTAATTTAATAGTCACTTTAACCCGTAATTTTTAATATTAGTAAAACGGTAATTATTTAAAAAGCTTGACTCTCATTTGTTTTTGTTAAAAACAAAAAACGTCCCCAGTGGAGTCGCCATCTGTAGCGATGTCTTTTTTTCGCTAAAAAAACGAGTTTTCGAAGTGTTTGTGAATTTTC
Organism: Hibiscus mutabilis; assembly: GCA_019671005.1. Classification (NCBI taxonomy): domain Eukaryota; kingdom Viridiplantae; phylum Streptophyta; class Magnoliopsida; order Malvales; family Malvaceae; genus Hibiscus; species Hibiscus mutabilis. The sequence continues at coordinate 9,748,835 of CM033750.1, forward strand.
GGATATAATATTTATTCCGTGGGGTTAAAAAAACCGCATTTTACTAAAAAATTGGAGTCGCCACCGGCCACTTAGGTAGGCCGGACACCATAAAACCAGAGATTTAAAAAAGACTGTTGGGTTCAGGAGTCGGTTACGGATGAGGAAGGATTAGCACCCCCACGCCGCCCAAAATTGGTACTTTAATAATTACCGCTTTATTAATATTAGATTTTCCGGGTTAAAGTGACGATTAGTTATAGATTCGGTTATAATTGCAAATAAATTTTAAAGGCCCCGTTATCCGAGAGTAAACGCCCAACCCCTATCACTACGCTTGATACTGGCCCCGTTTACGCTCGGATAAAAGGGCACCGCATTGACATTTTATATTTCATTATGCAAACCTAACAAAAACCTTATAGACAAATATTTACAAAGGCGTGGAACTACAAAAACATAAAAGATATAAGCATAATAATATTGAAGTGTAAAATGTATGAACAAAAACATTGTAATATGTCCTAAAAATAAAATAGCAAATACGAATATAAACATAAAGATGTGCTTTCTAAAACTAAATTAATTACATCCAACACTTGTATATAAAGATGAATTACAATTATCACCTACATGACAATTACACATGGCATAATATGATACTAAAATAATAAAACAACATACTAGAATAAAAACATTGTGTAAGATAAACAATATCACACTATCATATAACCTAAGAAGCAAAAATATCAGAAAAATGTAAACACACGACATGACATATAACCTAAACTAAAACGTAACATGTGAGACAAACGTGAACACGACATGGATAAAATAAATTAAATGTAGGAACACGGTATAACAATTTTAATATGCAAATTATATGGTTATAAATTAACATACTATACAAAACACATACCGATACCAACAGAACAATATGAACATGCTAGACATGTAAAAGATAAATATTTAAAAATGAAAAAGAACTGAAATGAAAAGAAATAAACATAAGAAACAGAAATTAAAAGGCAATAATATGCGATTTAGGGACGAAATTGCAAACTAAACAGAACCTAAAAGGACCAAAACTGTAATTGGACCAAGGGGCAAGCTTGAAGTGAAAAATCCAAAAACGCGGGATGGTAAAAGGGGTAATTTTACCATTTAAAACCTGAATTTGGTTAATTTAGTGATCAAATCGAAATAAAACAGAAAAGAAAAAGGATCGTAATTGTAATTAACCCATGCGGCGAGCTCAAAACGAAAATATAGGGGACAAGGGATGATTTATGATGCAATTAGACCATTTTATTTTATTTTGGGTCTATAAGACCCGATTATCAGGCCCCTGCTTTCATTTTTCCTTTCATTTTTTTCTTTAAGAGAGATAGCTCTCTTCTTCCCTCTATTTTCCCAGAAAAACCCAAGCCCCGAACCCTTCAGCCGCCGTGGTTCTCGAGGCCGGCGATGGTCCGGCTACTCCGGCCACCGCCCTCCGCACTCTATCAGTTCTAAGACCTAACCTAGACCCATCTCGAAAACAAAAATTGTACTTTTGAAACGACCAAACCCCAAAACCCTCACCGAAACTGTCATGCTCGTACTTTGAGACCACCAAAACCCTAGATCTATGGTATTTCGAAACGAATGAGCAAAGAAAAACCCCTTTTGTAGCTCATTCCTCAGAGCTTATCGCCGGCAACGGAAAGGTTTTTTCTTATGTAAACTCTATTTTTTGTTTTTTTTTCTTCTCATGCATGTAAGTAAGAAAGAAAAACAAGAAGTTTTTACCACTGGAAGTTTCTTCTCTCCTTTTTTTTCAACTGATCGTTGTTACTTTTTTATTTCTGATCTGATATCTCTCTGAGTACACAATGGTGGGTTACACTTGTATATATGCATACCCTGATTTTTTGTTTACACAAACAAGTTACAATAAATGAAAATACTGCTCTTGATTTGGATCTGACATTTCTGCTTTTTGTGTTTGTTTGGCATGTCCGGTGGTTGAGGGAGGGCTGTACGGCGGCATGGTGGCGGTGTCTATCCGCTCAGATCCTTTTCTGGCCGTTGGATCTGATCTGATCCAACGACTAGAATGTTTTGCTGTATGGAGGGCCAGGATCTGATCTTGGGGTAGAAGACCTTGCGAGATGACGACACGTGGCCTCTAGGGAATCCGAGGAGTCTCGCGCGTGCGGCATACGTGTGCGTGAGGAGCTGCTCGACCCGAGCGTGGCCTTCACGCGGCATCTGGATGGGCATCTTCCTTCAATCACGACCGTTGGATCAACATTAGATCCAACGGTTCTGGATCAGCCGTGCAAAAAATATCCCAAAAATAATTAGGGTTAGATGTCTGATAGGGCTCAGGGTTTTGGGCTAGATGGGCCATGTTATATATATTTTTGGGTTTTTTGTAATATATTGGATTGGACACTAATAAACTTTGGTTTTATTTTATTATCTGTTTATATATATGTATGATAATAATATTAATAATATAATAACAATAACACGATTATGATAATATATACATATATATATTCGTACGCGTACACCTATACGTATGGCATACTGACATTAATATACGTTACACGCCCTTAGTTAACATATCATAAATGTACAGGCACACCTAATTATACACATCACTAATATAACATTCCCATGTTACGCAGTCACACACAATGCACACATAAACATACATGTGACACACATATACTATAATAAATATTAACATATACATAAACACAATATGTATAATATACATGCACTCATACATATCACACGTGTATATTTCACACACATTAATCGCATATATATAGTAAACATATAATGTAACATGTATACATGTAAGAATAACACCCCATTAATATATTAACAATATTTACAAACCAGATAAAAATGAGTGATTACAATGTGGTCTTTGTTGGTGCAATGGAGGACTCATCCGAATCTGAAAAATCAGAAAATGATTTCGTAGGAGTTGATTCGGGCATAGGTGTTTTACCTTTGGCTTTTGCAGTGGTTGCCTGAATGTCTTTAGCTTTGGTTGTCGGGGCATCAGCTTGTGCAGGCACGATGTAGGTTTTTGCGGCATTATCTTTTGTGGTTGCCGTGGCAAGTAGTCGGCAGTAAATTTCCTTAGCATGGTGGTTGTGAGTCTTGTTGTGGAAAAGAAAACCTGGAAACTAAAGAAAATGAAGAAAAATAAAATATCTCCTAAAAATAAAAAGAAAAAAGAAAAAGAAAAAGAAAGAAAAAAATATTGAAAGGAGAGCATGCTCATGCATCTCCTAAAGTGACCACTTCTTTGTTACGTTCCACATGGGCACCATTGTATTGCTTCAATCTTTGTTCATTAACTTTGAATTCATGGTTGTCAGAGATGAACTTGATTATCACAGCACCATGGGAGAATGGTTTGACGACTTCGAATGGTCCCGACCATCTTGATTTCAGCTTTCCCAGGAAAAGTTTTAGCCGAGAATTGAATAGGAGAACTAGTTGCCCTGGCGTGAATTGTCGTGGCAATAGTTTCTTGTCATGCCATCGCTTTGTTTTCTCCTTGTAGATTCGTGCATTGTTATAGGCGAGTGCACGAAATTCTTCTATCTCATTGAGGTCCAACAAACGCTTTTGTCCGGCACTTTCCCAATCCATATTCACGGTCTTGATTGCCCAGTATGCCTTGTGTTCGATTTCCACCGGTAGATGGCATGTCTTGCCATAGACAAGTCGGAAGGGGGACACACCTAAGGGTGTTTTGAATGCAGTGCGATATGCCCAAAGTGCGTCATCTAGTCTTAATGACCAATCATTCCTAGAGGGATTTACAACTTTCTCGAGTATACCCTTCAATTCCCGGTTGAAAATTTCTGCTTGCCCATTGGTTTGTGGGTGATATGCCGTGGCGATCTTGTGTGATATGCCGAAGCGTTGCAACATCTTGGCAATTAGTCTGTTGTCAAAATGCTTGCCTTCGTCACTGACAATTGCTCTCGGCATCCCAAACCGTGTAAATATGTTTTTCTGCAAGAATCATTACACGGTCTTGGAATCGTTGTTGGGAACTGCAGCTGCCTCAACCCATTTAGACACGTAGTCGACGGTAAGTAAGATGTAGAGGTTGTCGAATGAAGATGGGAAAGGTCCCATAAAATCGATCCCCCACACATCGAACAATTCCACCTTGATGATGTTCTGGAGTGGCATCTCATGTCGTCTAGAGATATTGCCCGTCCTCTGGCAACGATCACATTGCTTGTAAAAGTCTTGGGCATCTTTGTACAATGTTGGCCAATAACACCCGGATTGCAAAACTTTGGCCGCGGTACGAGTTCCTCCAAAATGTCCTCCATAGGGTGAAAAATGGCATTGCCGGAGTACATTCTGTTGCTCTTCTTCTGGGACACATCGGCGTATAACCTGATCTGCACATTTTTTAAACAAAAGAGGCTCGTCCCAAAAGTAATGCTTAGCATCTTGGCGGAACTGCTTTTTCCCTTGGTGAGTAATGCCATAAGGTAAAATATCACAAACAAGGAAATTAATTAAATCCGCGTACCAGGGTATTGCCGAGGCATGTGCTGCCGTGGCTACTGCTCCCAAAATTACCGAGGCGTGCGCGTCAAGGGCTGCTGCAGCGTCGAGAGTTACTGAGGCATGTGCATCCATGGTTGCCAAGGCGTCGAGGGTTATCGAGGCATGCGCGTTCATGGTTGCCGAGGCAACTAAAAGTTGTTCATCTGGGAATGCATCGCATATCTCTAGATCTGCGTCATCCTCCCTATTGCGTTCCAAACGTGAAAAGTGATCGGCCACTTGATTTTCTATTCCTTTCCTGTCCTTAATTTCAATATCAAATTCTTGTAAAAGTAATATCCAACGAATCAAAAGAGGTTTGGCATCCTTTTTAGCAAATAGATATTTGATTGCCGAATGGTCCGTATGGACAATTACCTTTGTACCAATCAAATAGGATCGGAACTTGTCAAATGCGAAAACTACAGCTAGTAACTCTTTCTCCGTTGTTGTGTAATTCACTTGAGCACTATTAAGAGTTTTACTAGCGTAGTATATCACATGGAAGGCCTTACCTGTGCGTTGGCCTAGGACTGCTTCTACCGCGAAATCACTTGCATCACACATGAGCTCAAAAGGTAGCGCCCAATCTGGTGGAACGACAATGGGTGCTGAGGCAAGCTTTTTCTTTAGGGTTTCGAATGCTTGGGTGCAAGAATCATCAAAATCGAAGACTTTATCCTGTTCAAGCAGATTGCACAAGGGTTTAGTGATTTTAGAAAAATTATGAATGAACCTCCTGTAGAAACCTGCATGTCCGAGAAAACTTCGAATTTCTTTAACCAAACTTGGTGGGTGTAATCTCTCGATCACGTTCACCTTGGCTTTGTCTACTTCAATTCCCTTGGATGAAATCTTGTGGTCGAGCACTATTCCTTCATCTACCATAAAATGGCATTTCTCCCAATTGAGGACTAAATCAGTTTCTTCACATCTTGCCAACACTTTCTCTAAATTGCCGAGACAGCTGTCGAAGTCATTACCAAAAACGGAAAAATCATCCATGAAGATCTCAAGGAAGTCTTCGACCATGTCTAAAAAGAGTGCCATCATGCATCTTTGGAAGATTGTCGGGGCGTTACACAATCCGAACGACATCCTTCGGAAGGCATAAATACCGTATGGGCATGTGAAGGTTGTCTTTTCTTGATCTTCTGGTGCTATGGCAATTTGATTGTAACCTGAATAACGATCAAGAAAATAATAAAAGGGTTTACCTGCAAAACGGTAAAGCATTTGATCAATAAAGGGTAATGGGAAGTGATTTTTCCTAGTGGCTTTGTTTAGCTTTCGATAATCCATACAAACCCTCCAACCGGTCACAGTCCTGGTTGGAATGAGTTCATTGTTTTCATTACTTACCACCGTTATACCTCCCTTTTTCGGAACACATTGTACCGGACTTACCCATGTACTATCAGAGATAGGGTATATAATGCCGGCGTCAAGCCACTTGATGATTTCTTTCATTACAACCCCTTTCATTGCATGATTCAGTCTCCTCTGGGCCTCAATTGAAGGTTTGTGATCATCTTCTAGCAAAATCTTGTGCATGCACACTGCCGGGCTAATTCCCTTCAAGTGGTTTGCCCGATCAGAAAATCTTTCATCATGGAAAAAAGGTATATTAAGAAGGAAAAACTCAACTCAGTCGTCAGATATTGGTCAGAAGTCAATCAGAAGACCCAAGGTAACAGTTTGCCAAGCGAGCGCATAGTGTCTGGGTATACCTACGTGAGCCTTCAACAGAACGACCTATAGGATCTTACAAGGATTTGGGAAAGATGAGATCGAAGACTACAAGACTTATTATGTGTAAGTTACGGCGACATAGCATAGTTGATGTATGTCCGAGTTAACCAACCGTTACTCTTCGAAGAATGTCTAGAAAGATTAGATCTACGCGAAGCTGCCGAGAAACCAGAATTACTCTTCGAAGCTCAAAACTTTTACCGGGATGATCGACGATTGGGTTAATGGCCTAATCCAGGTCTGAGAAGACAGTCTAGCCTTTGCATGGGAAAGTATCCGAGATATCATACTCGCGCACCCATATGAGGTAAAGAAGATAAACCTATTCGCCTTAGGTATATATGGTTTGGTCATTTTTTGAAGGTCCTTGGAAACATAGATGTAGCCATCCTAGATCTATTTGAGCGTCTAAAACGAAAAGCGAATCCAATACCAGCAATCTTGACTGGAACTTTTATTTCTCTGAATTCAAGTCGAAAACACGAAGAGGAACGTTTCAGAAGGTCTGCACAGTTACTACAGGTTTGGATTCAGAGCCATATGTGGAAGACACCAACGAGGGTTTTACCAGGAATATCTTTCTGAGACTTTTCACCTTTGCGAGAGTACTTAGCAAAGGAATGGCGAGAAGACTGGAAGACGAAGAAATGGTCCCAGATCTTTAAGAACATTCAAGACGAAGACATAGTGTGGAGAGTTCCGTGGCTCGGCAGGGTTAGTTACTTCTATATAGTTGCGGTGATTATGACTGGCTGATGATGTTAGGGCTATATGGTGGGATTGCTTGTGCTTCGCTTTGGGTGTCCCGACAATTTAGATTGTGACAGCTCATTCCCGTCACCGTCGGTCTAAGTCGAAGTGAGTTTTCTTTCAAAGGTGAATTTAGGATGAAGGTTCAGACCATCATGAGAGCTTGGGATCACTGTTACCAGAACAGGGTAGAAGGAGATACCGAGCCCATGATCACCCCAGATTACGACTTTGGAGGCGCCTGAGGATTAATGACAAGATTCTAGAACCCGACCAAGAACCAACTGTCACTTGAGGAGCATATGAGGATAGTACCGTCCGAGGCCGACATTCTGTGAAGTGAACTCGATGAGGTTAAGAAGAAGATTGAGGCCTTACAGACTCAACGTATGGATGAACTCTACAATGTATCTTTAGATGTCGACGAACGAGATGGGACCATTAGGCAACTGAAGAAGCTGAATGCAGATCTAAGTGAGAAGAATGCCCTTTATCAGAAAGATACTCTCTAGCTTCAAGCAAAGGTATAGAATGCCGGCCGAAGCCAATTTCTAGCCATGGAAAAGGAAAGGATAAACGATATGCGTTTAGTCGAAGAAGAATGAGAGAAAGGTAAGCGAGCAATCGAGAAAGAGGTAGAAAGTTGCAAGTTAGCCATCGAGAGTGAAAGACGGTCTTTTAGGGACACCATTAACCAAGAGAAAGAAAGAGCTGGGCAAGAGATTGACAAAGACAAGCAAGCAATCATCTACGAAAAGGAGAACACTGCCGTTTGGAAGAGGAGATCTATGGGGAGCAGAAATAGACTACTAGAAATGTAAAACTTGTACAACGACACTGTTCAGAGCTTGAACCAGAGTCAAGATTAGAATGTCGAGTTAAAAGGGAGACTAGCAGAGTTGGAGTAGTTCTTTCAGACTTATCGTAAGAGAAATGGCTTCATTGAACTACAAGAAAGGGAACGTGAAATTGGTATGTTACGAGCTTGCATTGAGTCACTCAAGGCAACTGTTTAGGATTACAGGGGGAATTAGGGTATTTGAAGAAGCTGCAGCAGGTGGAGACACTTATTAGCGGCGAAGACTTCGTGATGCTTCCCAGATGATTCAAGATAGAGACCAGTATTACATGACCCTGATGAGGGAGATAAGACAAGTTACAGGACATGTGACGGATTTATCTGTAGAAGCTGAAGCTAGGGGTGATAACGAGCCGAGCCAGGCTCGGGCTCGGATCAGAAATAGTGTTATTGGGCTTGGCTCAGGCTCTAGGCTCGGCGAGCTCAAAATTTTAGGCTCGAGCACGGCTCAGGCTTGAAGCTCGTCAAGCTCGGCTTAGGCTCGTCTGGCTCGCCTTGACTCAAAATGAATAATTTTGCTATAATTTTTTTTATAAAAGATAGGGCCTCGTTAAAAACCCCTTTCATAACCAATACTGAAACGAAATTCAATATCGGGGAAGGGGAAAAGAGTGCCCAATTTATTTTAGTTAATTTATTTTTAGTGGATTTTCCCATAATTTATTTTATTCATTTTCTTTTGCTAAAGAGATTACTTTTAGTGTATATGTAACATATATATATATAATATAATTATTCCAAGCCTGTTCACGAGCTTTTTGAGCCGAGCTTGTTCAAGAGATTACTTTTTGAGCCGAGCCGAGCTGAAGCTCTTCGACCTTTCATAACCTCAGACATGGAAGAAGCACCTAGGTTCATAAAGCTGCTCAGGGCTATCGAGAAGTTAGGAGATTGATGTAGGGCTTATGTGTAGAACTTTACTTTGATATTTTTTAATCTGGACCCTTTAATTCCTATGAAAGTAGTTCAAAAGGGTGATTACCAGCGGAATCAGTACCTTTATTAGCATACATTCTTGCAATGCATCATGACATTTGCATCATTATACATGCATTCATCTTTCTTTTCAAAAATATTAATAGTATAAATATTGTGGCAGTTAAACTACAATATAAGCCGCAACCATTCCGCATCCATACTTTACTCGGTTCTAAAGCAAATTAACGGAGGACTGAATAGTCAGATTAGAAAAGGGGTAGAAAGATTTGGAAGTACGTTTCGATGAAGCCAAACAGAGCCTCAGTGAGCAGATCGCTCAATCACAAGTTGCGATAGTATCTGACATAACTACATTGCTGGAAAAAAGCCTTGGGAAAGAAAAGGTTACAGACGAAGTCGCCAGGAGCTAGAAGGTATCACATCTCACAGTAAGGTTCAACCAACGACGCCAAGTCCAGCAAAAAGAGTATATATTGACCTTGCCGGGATATCTGTTAGTCTTCAGGTAGGGGCATCTGAAAGCCATCCATTTGATTTAGAGGCATTCTACGAAGAAGAGGTGACAGATCTGAACTTGGTCGAGAAAATTAGAATGTAAGTGGAAAAGAAATTGGAGGAAAGATTATGTCTCATGGAGGAAAAGTTTAGAGCACTATAAGCCCCGGAGGAGCCAGGGAATGAGGCTAGTAATTTGAGCCTAGTATCTGACTTTGTTTTACCACCGAAATTCAAGACTCCAGAATTTGACAAGTATGATGGAACTACATGTCCTTCCGCGCATATGACCATGTATTGTCGAAAGATAGCAGCCTACGTCAAGGATGAAAAGCTTTTAATCCATTATTTCCAGGATAGTCTGATTAGAGCAGCAACCCGGTGGTACACCCAATTAATCCAGGTAAATATCAAGTCCTGAAAGGATCTTTCAAATGCGTCCATTGAGAAATACAAACATGTAACAAATATGACCTCTAGCAGGATCATGTTAGAAAACATGAGACATAAGTCTAACGAGAGTTTGCGACAATACGCCCAGAGGTGGCGAGAGGTGGTCGCTTAGATCCAGCCACCAATTTTTTAGAATGAGATTACGCCCCTGTTCATGAATACTCTGAAGGGAACACTGTTCGATCGCCTCATTAATAATACAACTCAGAGCTTTGCTGACTTGATCAGGACTGGGGAGTCTCTCAAATTGGCAATCAAGAGTGGCAGGATTGACAGCGGGGATAACTCTCGAAAATACAACAAGAAGAGGGAGAATGAAGTGAACACTACGAGTACTTACAATTCCCCAAAGAACTTTACGATCTCTCAGCCGCAAGCATTGACAGGAAAGGCTCAAAACCAAAGAGATGAGAGAGTTCCAAGAAAAGAACAAGTAGCCTTTACTCCGTTGCATGTTTCGTACTCTGAGCTTTATTTTTAGTTGCACAAAGCTGATTTGGTCCGCCCGTACTATGTTACTCCATTCAAACCCTCGTTTCCGTCATGGTATGATCCTAACGCACATTGCGATTATCATGGCGGTGCTCCTGGTCACCCCACAGAAAATTACCTCGCATTTAAGAAACTTGTACAGAGCTTGATCAATTATGGGGTGTTGAAATTTGAGGAACCAAGCATTGCCTAATCACGAGAGTCGTGGAGAAAACGCTATCGAGGAGTACTCTGCTAGGAAAGCTAAAGAGAATGTGTCAAATATTAAGGCTCCCGTACGGTGGGTTTTCCAACAATTATGCATGGCCCGTTTGATCGACATGGGCATGGTAGTGGTATAGAAAGGGTGTACAGCTTATTGTGACTTCCACCAGGACGGAGGACACGCCATTCAACAATGTGAAGAATTCAGGAGACTGATTCAACAGCTAATAGACAGTAAGAAGATAAAGTTCTTTGAGGAGGTTGCATGAAGGCATGGGTTAGATGTATGTGCGTTGGATAGCCCCAACCTCAAGTATGGGAGAGACAGACCCTTTTTTGTCTCCTTCATATTAGAGGAAGCAAGTTCATCTCAAGGAGCAACTGTAAATGTGGCCCCTAAAATCATCATTTCAACACTAGCCCCGTTTCCGTTCAAGGACATGCGACAGACTCCTTGGAATTATACCCCTAATGTGACATACCAGAGAAGTCGAAACCTAGTGATGAGGAGAAACAAACGGCAGAAGATGAGCCAACACAAAAATATGAACAGACAAAGAAAGATAAAATTGTCAGCGAGGTAAGCCATTTTTTTAGGAGCCGTAGGTGCTACTCTTTGGAAGCTTTGAAATCTGCTGAAGTTTCCAAGGATAAGGGAAAATGTATATCAACCGGTCCTGCACAGATATTTGGAGAGGAGCCCATCCAAAGATTAATGAGCTGATAATTGAGGCCCAGGCACAGAAATTTTTGAAGTTCCTGAGGCACAATGAGTACAATGTAGTGGAGCAGCTGCAAAAGCAACCAGTAAGGATTACGATGTTGAAGCTACTTTTGAGTTCTAAAAAGCATCTGAAGCATTATTAAAGGTGCTGAATCAAACATTTGTACCCGACGACATTTCTGTGTCTAAGTTGGACTGAATAGTAGGTTATATCACCGCATACAACCACATTACATTCAGTGATGATGAGATCCCGGAAAGAGGTATGGGGTCTACCAAAGCTCTCAACATCACGACCCACTGCAAAGGGTATGTGTTGCCAGGAGTACTGATCGATAATGGGTCATCATTAAATATACTACCAATGGTGACTCTACAAAAGTTACCGGTAGATGATTCCCACATAAAACCCTGTCATAACTCCGTGAGAGCATTTAACGGTACTCAAAGGGGAACACTTGGAAAAATTGATGTACCTTTGTTGATCGGGCCGACAGAGTACACAATTGACTTCGTGGTGATGAACATAAAACCAACCTACAGTTGCTTATTAGGAAGGCTATGGATCCACTCTGCAGGAGCCGTCTCCTCATCACTCCATCAGAAATTAAAATTCATGATCGAAGGCAAATTGGTCACTGTGGAGGCTGAGCAAGAGATCATCGCTTCGGTTGCATCAAATACCCCATACATCCAGAACGACGAAGATGCTGCGAAATGTTCATTCCGAGCATTAGAACTTGTAAATGCTACATTTGTTGCGGAAGGTAACAAGATTTCTTGCCCCAGGTTGTCTAACTGTACCAAGATTACCATTTTTGAAACTTTGGGTCGAGGAGCCAAATAAGGAAGGGGACTAGGAAGGAGATTACAAGGAAGCCTACAACCCAGAAGTGTCATCACCAAGAAAGATCGTTTTGGGTTTGGCTACAAAACGAGCATTCAGCAGAGAAGAGAAGAGTGCCGAAGGAAAGAAGAACAAATGAGGGCTCGACTCAAGGGAGAAGATATTCCATGGAGATCGATGTCTTTCCCTCATGTAAAGGATATTTTTGTCTTTGGAGGAATTGACCATACAGAACAAGAACTACAGAAAGTAATTCGAGAAAATGACATACTTAACCAGAACGAGATGTTCAGTGAATCACTTGAAGGGTTGTCCATCAACATGATAGCTGAAGATGACAATGGCAGCAGCGTGTTGACCAGCATCCGCCTCTGCCTTCCCGGGGAAACTCTCGATAACTGGAGCTACGTTGATCTACATGTAATCTTTAAGGCTAAATCAGAGTAATGCTCCGAACCAACCCTTTTGTTTTTGCCCATAGGCAATAGGGATCTTTTGTATAGGGCACCTATGTTAACTTTTTGTTTGCAATGAAAAGATGTCTTCACTATTTTCTCAAATGGCAAACATTTTATTTACTTCATTCATTTATTTCTTATTCATATTCATTCACTTCATTTAAAATTATTCTTTTCCCAATAAATTCATTCTCATTTCATGCAGGGTTCCCATAATTAACTATATGAATGATTCTGAATCTAATCCTGAGGTAGATTTTGAACACGCTGAGATCTCGGCAGAAATTGAAGAAGATGACGACAAAGCAGAATGCGAGGTCCCTGGGGAGTTGGTAAGGATGATGGCCAACGAAGAAAGGTAAATCATGCCCCCACAAAGAAGAAACCGAAATTGTGAACTTGGGAACTGATGAGGAGAGAAAAGAAGTGAAAATTGGGACTATATTTTCCTCAGAAACCATGCGGGAACTGATAGCCATGCTCCATGAGTTCAAGGATGTCTTTGCTTGGACTTATCAAGATATGTCGGGTTTGAATATAGACATAGTGGTGCACAAGCTGCCAATAAGGTCGGAATGCAAACCAGTCCAACAAAAACTTGGAAGGATGAGGACTAACATGCTGTTAAAGATCTGAGAAAAGGTAAAAAGTAGTTTGATGCTGGCTTTCTGAAAGTTGCCAAATACCCTGAGTGGGTTGCAAACATTGTGCCAGTGCCAAAGAAGGATGGGAAAGTCTGAATGTGTGTAGATTATAGGGATCTCAATCGAGCAAGCCCTAAAGACAACTTCCCTTTGCCACATATTGACACATTGGTTGATAATACCGCGGGACACTCATGGTTCTCATTCATGGACAGTTTCTCAGGATACAACTAGATAAAGATGGACCTAGAAGACATAGAGAATACTATATTTGTAACCATGCGGGGCACGTTTTGTTATAAGGTGATGTCTTTCGGACTCAATAACGTATAAGCGACTTAGTAAAGAGCAATGGTGACTCTTTTCCAAGATATGATACACAAAGAGATAGAAGTATATGATCGCTAAATCCCAAACCGAGGAAGAGCATCTTCAAAACCTGAGAAAGCTATTTCAAAGACTAAAAAAATACCAGTTGAAGCTCAACCCGGCTAAATGAACCTTCGCGGTTACATCTGGGAAACTCTTGGGGTTTATTGTGAGTAGAAAAGGGATTGAGATTGACCCAGAGAAAGTAAAGACCATTCAGGACCTCCCACCGCCTCATACTCAGAAAGAAGTCTGAGGTTTCCTGGGAAGGTTAAACTATATCTCCCGTTTCATCTCTCAATTAACAGATAAGTGCGACCCCATCTTCAGACTACTTAGGAAGAATAACCCAAGGGTTTGGGATGAAGAATGTCAAGAAGCTCTATAGAAGATTAAAAATTACTTGACAAATGCTTCGATTTTAGTCGCACCAGTACCAAACAAGCCTTTGATCCTTTACCTGACAGTTTTTGAAAACTTGATAGGTTGCGTGTTGGGGCAACATGATGAGACTGTGAGGAATGAAATAGCCATCTACTATCTAAGCAAGAAGTTCACTAATTGCGAATCACGGTACCCGCCAATTCAGAAGCTATGTTGTGCTTTGGTCTGAACTACCAAAAGGCTTAGACAGTACATGTTATACCATACCACCTTGTTGATATCCAAACTAGACCCCTTGAAGTTTCTAATAGAAGCACCAGCATTAACGGGGAGGATGGCCCGCTGGCAAATGCTGTTATCTGAGTTTGACATTGTATATGTGAGCCAGAAAGCTGTGAAATGAAGTGCTATAGCAGACTTCTTAGCTAGTAGTGCTTCAGATGATTATGAATCGTTGAACTTCAACTTCTCGGATGAGGATTTGATGTACGTTACAACCGGGGAAGACATTGTTTTAGAGGACGTCTCGTAGAAACTTTACTTTGACGGAGCCTCCAATGCCATTGGCCACGGAATAAGAGTCGTGCTAATTTCTCCAAAATATGTCTACTATCCCTTCACTAGCAGACTAAAATTCTTTTGCACAAACAACATAGCTGAATACGAAGCCTGCGTCATGGGACTGAATGCAGCCATTGAAAGAAAGATCAAAAAACTTCGAGTATTCAGAGATTCATCCTTAGTGATCTACGAGTTACGAGGAGAATGGGAAACTAGGGATCCGAAGCTGGTCAAATACTACGAGTTGATCCAAAAGCTCATTAAAGAATTTGAAAGGGTTAGTTTCACCTACATTCCTAGAGAGGACAACCAGATGGCATACGCTTTGGCAACCATGGCCTCCATGTCCAAAGCGAACACGAAAGCAGAAATGAAGCCAATTAAGATGCAGACTTTTGAAAAGCCGACTCACTGTTATAATGTGCAAGAAGAAATAGATGGCAACCATTGGTATTACGACATCTTGCAATATATCAAGTTCCAAACGTATCCCGAAGGGGTAAATGAAAATAACCGAAAAACACTCAGAAGGGTGGCAACAGGATATGTTTTGGACGGGGAGATCCTATACAAAAGAAGCCATGATCAAACGATGTTGAGATGTGTAGGTGCCCGGGAGGTGAAAGAAATTTTGGCAGAAGTGCACGATGGTTTGTATGGAACACACGCCGATGGTCTGTCAATAGCCCGAAAAATCATAAGGTATGACTATTTCTGGTAAACTATAGAAGAAGAGTGCATCGATTACGCTAAGAAATGTCATAAGTGCCAAATATATGCCGACAAGATCCATGCTCATCATCTACCTTTACACACCATGAACTCACTATGGTCGTTCGCAGCATGAGGCATGGATGTCATTGGACAGATTCATCTGAAGGCTTCCAACGGGCATCATTTTATTTTGGTTCCATTGATTACTTCACTAAATGGGTGGGGGCAGCATCTTATGCCAATATCACAAGGACGACGGTGTGTAAGTTCCTAAAGAAGGAAATCATTTGTCGATATGGGTTGCTAGAAAGGATTATCACCGATAACGCTTCCAACTGAATAACAAATTGATGACTGAGGTATGCAACCAGTTCAAAATAACACACCATAATTCCACAACCTACCATCCTAAGATGAATGAGACAGTAGAAGCGGCAAACAAGAACATAAAGAAAAACATTACGAAGACAACAGACACTTACAAAGATTTGCATGAGAAGCTTCTATTTGCTCTGTTCGCCTACCGGACATCTGTTCGCACATCAACATGGGCAACACCCTATTCTCTAGTGTATGACACAGAAGAGGTATTACCCATTAAGGTTGAGATTCCGTCGCTCTGGGTTCTGAATGAAGTAAAACTGGATGAAGCAGAATGGGTGCAAACCAGGCTTGACCAGTTAAATCTTATTGAGGAAAAGAGCCTGAATGTCATCTGCCATGGTCAAATGTACCAAAAACGAATGATGCAGGTATATGATAAGAAAGTACGCCCGAGAGAATTCTGAGAGGGAGATTTGGTGCTTAAGAAGATCCTCCCAATTCAGAAAGATTCACGGGGAAAGTGGATGCCTAACTGAGAAGGGTCATATGTCGTCAAGAAGGCCTTTTCGGGAGGGGCGTTGATTTTAACTGAAACAGATAGAGAATAACTAAAAAATCTTGTGAATTCCGATTCAGTTAAGAAGTATTATGTTTGAAAAAAAGAATGATGATGATGAAATGAAAAATGATGAAAAATGAGGCAAAATCCTGAAAAGGCGTTTCATAAAAAAGGAGAAGCTCGAGACGAAAACCCGAAAAAAATGCGTCTTGAAGAAAAGAAATGATCTGAGTTAAGGGCGGCTCAGATGAATTTTGAGATTGGACCTCTGGCGAGCAGAATTACCCTCACAGATACCAGAAGAAGGAGCTTTAGGCAAAGATTCTATCTCGGTTGACAGGGTCACGCATCATTCATACAGTGGATATTTGGGATTCTGCATTTTATTTTTTTACTTTCCCTTTTCCTCATGTTTGACATGACTTTTCTAAAACTGTTCAAAGTCTTTAATGGCAATAAAATCAAATTTTTGTGCCTTCCATTTCTTGTCTTCTTATTGCTTTTATAAGCATCATGCAAACAGGTTAACATAGACTTATGATAAACAAAAGATTTCTGAGCATTACTATAATCTAACCCTGGGAATGCAGGTGATTAGAAAACAGAATTGACTTTGATCTCAAGCATTTTGCATAATGTATGTCGAGGCACGACGAGGGGAAGACTTCGAACATCAAAATAAGATAACCAATGTCATGCACAATTCATACCCGTCTGAGAAAATATGCAAGAAGACAATGGAGATCTCCCAGCTGAAAACCCGTAAGGGCGCCTAAAAAAACTCTCTCTAAAGCAAAAAATTGAAAGGGCACTTTAGAAATTCGAACTAGGAACTCAGAAGAGAAAGACTGAAATGGTTAAACCCAACAGTGAAATGGGATACCGCCACCAGAAGAAGAAAATAAAGAAAAAGAAAGTAGAAAGTCGAGATTGACTGACTACGGAAGTAGATGCATCAGAATATTGACGCTCATGCATCATGTATAGTCAGGCATCCCTAGGATTAAGAGCATGCTAACACATTTATTACAACATCTTGCCTATTGCAAACATGTACTTGCAGGTTACCAATGACTTTTGATCGCCAGCTTCGTATTGAAGAAGTGGATAAATTTGAAGAAAAATTTTGGCAGCCTTAGTAGCGTGAGTCCAGAAAGTTCAATAGTCGTCTTCGGCGTGAACCCCCAAATTTGAAGAAAGATTTCGGCAGCCTTAGTAGCATGAGTCCAGAAATATCAGTAGCCATGATTGGCGTGAATCCCAGAAAAATTCGAAGATAAAGGTTCTATATAGGAATGACCTATATTTTTGAACCCTCGCAGTGAAAGGTTCTATATAGGAGGAACCCTAACTCTAAGATTTTAGAAGCTAAAAGTTCTATATAAGAAGGACTTGTGGCTTCATGGTTTGAAGACTAGCGGTTCTATATAGGAAGAACTACTAGTCGAAGAATCCATCCGTGACGCAGAAGGTTTTATATAGGAAAAAACCCGCCGCATTGAAGGCAAAGAGTTCTATATAGGAAGGATTCTAATCTTTACCATCTCAGAGTGAAAAGTTCTATATAAGAATGACTCGTAGCTCAAGGCTTCAGAGTA
Organism: Hibiscus mutabilis; assembly: GCA_019671005.1. Taxonomy (NCBI): domain Eukaryota; kingdom Viridiplantae; phylum Streptophyta; class Magnoliopsida; order Malvales; family Malvaceae; genus Hibiscus; species Hibiscus mutabilis. Next base: position 9,766,524 of record CM033750.1, read on the forward strand.
AAAGGTTCTATATAGGAAGAACCCTAGCTCTAGGATTTCAAGGTAAAAAGTTCTATATAGGAAGAACTTTTAGTCCGAAGGATCCGCCTGAGAAAGTGAAAGGTTCTAAATAGGAAGAGACTGTAGCTCCAAGATCGGAAGGTGAAGAAATTCTATATAGGAAGGACTTACAAGCCTGAAGATTCGGCCGAGGAGAAGCGGAGAGTTCCAGGAGAACACGTGATTCCAAAGCTACAAACATGGAAGTTAGATGAAAATGAGTGCTTATAATCTTTGCTTTGTTCTCGTTCCACGAGAACAAGCAAAGAGGGGCAACTGTAATCACTCATTTTTATCTGGTTTTTAAATATCGTGTTAATTTATTAGTTTAATAATTAATGGATATTATTATTGCATGTATACATATGATATTATTATGTGTGCTTATACGTGTGATTAATGCGTACGTAAACTATGTGTGTGACGTGTGTAAATGTATGTATGGTATATATGTTATGTTATGTATGTATTAGTAATTATTATGGTATGTGTTTCATATGTGTGGTCACGTATGCTTTACATTGTTTGCATGTATATATTAATTAATGTGTGTATTCGTATTAATTATGTATGCGCTACCTGTAAGTATTTGAATGTATGTGTATGCTATATACATATACGTGTCCATGTATGTGCATGTATTATTATTATTACCGATGTTATTATTATTATTATTACTATTATTATTATTATTATTGGTGTTGGGCCAAATTAAAATAAAATAAAAAATATATAAATATATATTTAAACCCAAATAATTAAATAGTCCAGCCCAATATATATTACAAACCCAAAAAATAATACAAGGCCCAAATCGGTCAGCCCAATAGTCCAACTAAACCCTAATATCTAATTATGATCTACATCTCTTTGTGCAGCCCACCAGGAGCCGTTGGATCAAGACTTGATCCAACGGCCCAGATCAATCAAGATGATCATCCAGCTGGCCGCGTGCATCACACGTCCGGACCGTTCGGCTACCACGCGCGCGTATGATCCACGCGCGGACTCTTCAGATCCTCATACGCCACGTGGCATGATCGTGAAGGGCCACTTCAGATCTCTAGATTGTATCCAGGCTGTCCAAACTTTAAGAAATCCTAGCCGTTGGATCAGATCTGATCCAACGGCCAAGGATGTGTCTGCCAGGGGATCACCACCACCATGCCGGCGTACCAACCACCGCACCAAATCGGACATGCCAAAATTACAAGAAAAAACAGAGATTTATCAGTAACCAAATCTGCAAAAAAATATGTATTTTTTATATATCTACCAAAACAAGATATAGACCGGGGATATATGTATCAAACGGAGGATCGAAAAAACTAGTTTTTCAGTGGAGAGAAATAACAAAAAAATACAAAAGTTTCCAAGGGTAATCTTCTCTCTTCCTTTCTTGCATGTCTTTTATGAACTAAAAAAACAAAAACAAAAAAAACAAGGGTTCGAAGTTTACCCCTCAGCCGTAATGACCGCCGTCCGACGACAAGCCTCTCGATTTTCTTCCGAGCTGTGAAGGGTGACTTAGACAGTCGTTTTCAATGGGTTTGTTTTAAAACGATTTCGATCTTAAAAAAGAGGGGTTTGTGGTTCATATTTTCTGAAACAAGGTTTTTTGGCCTTTCAAATCAAGAAAAGGGGTTCTGTTTTAGGGGTCAATTGGCGGTGGTAGGTGACGGCTGGTAGCGTTTGGCGGTGGCCGGAGTAGCCGGACCACCGCCAATTTTTGGAAATAGCGGCGGCAAAAGGGGGAGGTTTTGGTTTTTGGGCTGAGGTTTTTTGGAAATAGAGAGAAGGGGAGAGTATTATCAGAGGGTTGAGAAAAGATAAAAGGGGGCTGATAGGTTGATTAAATAGACCGAAAATATTTTCTTTTTGGGGTAATAACATCATAAATCACCCTTGTCCTTGATATTTTCAAATTGAATGCACCGTATGGTATAATTACAACCCCAGTCCCTTTCTCTTTTCAAAAATTTTCAATTTAACTGAATCAGTTTCAAAATGGTACAATTACCGCCTTAGTCACTTCGCGTTTTCAAAATTTTCAAATCAAGCTTACCCCTTGGTCTTATTACAAGTCCAGTCCCTATGAGTTTTGTTCGTTTTTAATCAAGCCCTTAAATGTGTATCTTTATTTATTTAATTTCTGTTCTCTGCTTTTATTTTCATCACGTTTCAGTCCCTAAGTTGTTTTTTATTTTCTGTTTTCTTTTTTTCTTTTCATTTCTGTCCCTCTTTCCTTTTATTTTTATTCTTAAATATTTTTGTTTTTATTATGTGTTTTTTAGCATGTATAATTTGTTCATTATGTTCGTATATGTTTTTCTATCATGTTTATTTTTGTTTTTTTGGTATGTTATGTAATGCTTTTATATTTTAATTTATTTGTTCATGTTTGCATGCATGTCTACTTTATATGTAATGTTTAGTTTAATTTGAATATTAGGTTTACATGTTAGTTTTTTTATGTTTGTTTTGTATGATGTTACATGTCAATTTATAGTACGTTTAGTCCCATTAATATCTTATTTTCATGCCCATTTCGGTTTTTTCAAGTTGCATATCGGTGTGGTAATTTTTTACATTAACGTTAATATCATGTTTTCTAATTCATGTGTGTAAATTATGTCATATGTTAGGTACTAGGTATTAGTTTTTATGTTAGCATGTTGTTTTGATTTGTGAAGTTAATATCATATTACATGTATGTCATGCATTTGTTGTGTTTGTGTTTTTTTGGTGTTCAAGCATATTGTAGTTAATTTATTTAAATTTTGAAGCATGTTTTTGTTTATACTTGTTTTTATTTATTTATGATATGTTATGTTTTTTTGCTCATGTGTGTTGTTTAATATTATGATATTCATTGTTTTATGTTTTAGTACCATATCGATGTGAATGTATGTTTTTATTTGTTTTCTAAGATTGCATAATGGAGTACTAATTGTCAAATGCGGTGCCTTTTTATTCGAGCGTAAACGTGGCCAGTATCAAGCGCAGTGATGGTGATCTATCAGTTTATTCTCGAATAACGGGGCTCTTAAAATTTACTCGCACCTATAACTAAATTTTAATTCAGTCGTCACATTAATCCGAAAAGTTTAATATTAATAAAGCGGTAATTATTAAAGTACCAATTTTGGGCGGTGTGGGGTGCTCATCATTTCTCATCTGTAACCGACTCCTGAACCCAACAGTTTTTTTATATATTTGATTTTACTGTGTCCGGCTTACCTTAGTGTCTGGTGGCAACTTTATTTTTAAATAAAATACGATTTTTTTAAAACCCCACGAAATAAATGTTTAAATACCCAGAAGACCTCAAACACATTTAAAACCAGTTTTTAGTGAAAACACTTCGTAAATATGAAGAGATCGCTACAACCTGCGCCGTTCAAGTAAATCTATCGCCGTTGACCCTAATTCTAAAATTACAAACATATTCAAGATTATTCGTGTTATCCGCGAAATAAGGGTTGTAGACTCATCTTGAAGGTACTGACAAAGCAGGTTGAAACAGTGTAAGAAATCAATACTAAATTTTGGAACCCAGGTTTATGGTTTTAATGTGGCACTACAGGGTTGAATGTGAGTTACTAATTTGAAGGTACAAGATCGTGGACAGAAAATGGTCAACGACGACCATAATAACAACGACAGAAAAAATAAAATAATTGAGTTTAAGATTTTTGATATTAAATTTTTTTAAGATATTTAATTTTAATATATCAATTAAAAATATTATAAAAAAATAAAAGGTTTACTAAATTCAATTTTTTATTTTTTAAATAATTTTAATAATAAGTCAAGTTCTTGGAATTTTTTTATCTTTATTAAAAAAATTAATGGTTTCAATGGTTTACTATGTTGATAGTATTCAGCGGTTGTGCGACGCCTACTGTAAAATTTTTCGTAGTTTTTTTGACAAATTCCATCTAAACCTAATCTTACCTAGATAGGAAGAGAAGAAGACTCTAGAAAAAATGAGAGAGTGTTTTTAATAAGTTTAAAACTCATAATTTAAAAAATAAAAATAATCATCATAACTAACCGGCTAAATATACATACTCAAAATTTTCCATAATTAAATTAATTGTTTCAGCTTCATTTGATAGTGTCTTAACTTTTACTTTCTAACTTGCACCGTTATTTTAGAGATATTTCCCCTTTTTTTATCGAAGATTTTTCCCCTTTTTGGTTGAAGGCGATTTAGTACTTGCCGTTAATAAATATACTTTATGATAATTATGGAGAAATAATTAAAGCAAATTACGAAAACAATTGCAAGTGGCGAACACAAATAGTATTTTGATAATTCGAACTTCGAGGCTGATCAAGTGATCAGCAGTAAATCTTATCCATATTTTAAATGATAGTTTAATCTTTGATTAGATCCCTCCAATCAGGCTTTTTACTCATACATACCAAATTTTTAAATTAATTATTAAACTAACATCCATTTCTCATTATTTATCGAAATAACACTCAATTTTATCATGGATAAAGACCCATGTTACCGGACATTGACAAAGTGACAATCCAGTCAGCATATAACATAAACTTTATTGGTTGACGCGAAATACACCGTTTGATTAAAATCGAAATTTTTTCATAAGTAAAATTAAGGGGAAATGGTTAAAAAGTAATTTAGGAAAATGTAGATGATAAGAAGTTATTTAGAGTGTTGTGTGGGGAAATTTTTGGGATCTTGTTGATATTGTCGGAGTCGGTAACAGTTGTCGATGATTTTAATTTGGTTACAATTTTATTTTTTATACTACATGATCAAATTGAAAGGAAATTAAAATTGCAGAGAATGGAATTATTTTTAGAATTTTTGAAGTAAAATTACACATACCAAATCTGCAAAAATAACTATAAAATTCGATACAACTGATAAGTTAAAAAGAAACGAAGTGAAAGATTTATATAAGACAATTCGGCACGTTGCCAACACAAAACTCTAAAAGTTTGAATTAAAAAAAAATCACATTAATTACGTATTCACATACATGAGCACAAAGTATGACCTTTCAAAATTTACATTATAGTTTTTTTGAACAATTTTTACTTAGAGGAAAGAAAGAAGAATTTTATTCCTACTGAATCTTGAACTCACAACTTAAGAAAAAAGAAGGATGTCAACTGAGAGTTTTAACCACATGCTCTATAGATTGTTGACAAATTTACATTATATTTAATCATCTTCCATCACATAAAAACCCTAGCCACCTTTTCAATTTTCTCTCAATCATAGTCGCTTGGTTTTTTCTTTTTTCTTTGTTTAATTGGCGGCGACATCAGTCTTTATATTGGTTGTCGACCGCCGATGATTCATATTTTATTTGTTTTCATTTATTTGTCTTATTTCTTCTTCTTCTCTTCCTCCTCATTCTTTTTCTTTACACATTTTGTTGTGCTTTTTTATGTCTCTGTAGCATGTTTTTCTGCCTTTATGGCATGTCTCTACCTTATAGCACGCTTCTATGGTTACTTTTGCAGGTTTTTGGTGTTCGTACGATGACACTCACATCGCTTGTCTTTGATTCATGTTTGTCGGCGGTCATGTAAAGTTTGATCCCTTTTTGGGTTGTTTGTTGATGTAAACTATAGCGAATCGTCGTTTTTTAGAATAAGCGTGAAAGGTTGTTGCTAATTTTGGGGATCTATTCTAGTTCGTGTTTTTGACAACTCCCCATGGACCCTTTCTACAATGGACCATAGAGATTTTCTTTGGTGCAAAAATAAAGTGTCTGATTTAACTGGTGAAACGCTTATCTTTTCTTTTTAGATTTATGACTTTCATTTTTGTTGTTCTTTTGGATGTTCTAAAATCTCTATTATATTTATGTTATGGTTTTATTTTAATTATCAATAAAGCTACCTGGTTAATGTGTCAAAAAAATTTATATTATACTTATAGTTTAAACAATAATATGATTTTTTTTAAATATTGTTTCACTCAAATATTCATTTCCTTTTAAACGCATAGTTTTACTTAAATACCTCAAGTTCTGAACATTTTTATTTTGATCTACATAACTTTAATTTCCTTCAATTTGATCCTTGCGGTGCAAAATTTACAACTAACGATAACTTTGGACCAAATTTATTTTCAATTTTTTTCAAATATCGAAATGCATGACTGACCATGCATACTTTTCACATCAACTAATAAAATTTGTGTCATTTGTCGACTGGATTTTCATGTTGGACAAAGGCGCGCTTAGTCACCCGTGTCTCATACGTGACAAAAGGAAAACTATATTATAGTTTTCTCAGCGCATCAACTAAGGTTCTAACTAATAAAGATTACTCCGTTCACATTTTTTATGTTAATATTTTAATCAATAAATATTCACTCATATTTTTCATATATATTTTTAAAATTAGTTTTTTTTTGAAGTTACCATTTTGAGTAGTTAATGATATAAAAAATAATGAAATGAATAATTTTTATTGGTTGAGAAGAAGACTAATGTAATAAGAAGGATCCATGATATAATTATTCATTACATAAATAAATGTTATTTCGGTAAATAATTGAGAACGAAATCCTTATGATAATTAATATTGAAAATTGTGATATATAGGTAAAAGGCCAAAAATAATAACTTAATTACTTCAAACAATTTTTTAAGGATTTTTTTGCAATTTATTTTTAAATATTTTAATCTTTTTAGTGTATATAAATATAATTATTTATAATTGCAATCAAACAACTTTTAAGTTTTCATGCAAAATCTTAGATTATACCTTTCCTACTTTTAAAGCGGAGAATATTAAATACTTGAATATACTCAATATCATATCCTCTTATATGTTACACCGATAATGATGTCATTTGTATTAAAGTAAATCGTGAACATTTTAAATTTATTAACTCCTTTTTCATGTATAAATATAATAAATTAATTCAATTTTTGTATACTAATAATGAATGAAAATAGTTTTTTTAAAGAATTAATCATAAAATTTAAAACTCTAAACTCTAAATAATAAATTACAAACATTAAATATAAACTTAAACATAATATCTAAATTCTAATATGAACTGATATTTCATTTTAACAAAAATCTGTAGCCATTACATGTGCTCTATCAACATTTTCAATTATATTTATTGTCTCTAATTATTATATGATAAATTTTGGATAGGCTAGACCTCTCAAAATTCCAAAAGCAAAATATAAATGGACAGCTTTGGACAAATAATCCAAATGAATTAAATATTTGAAAAAATAGAGTAGCTTTGAATATATTTAGAATTTACGATAAATTCTACAGTGTAGGGTGAAATCGCCACTTACATATGGCAACTTGAGAAAAATGCTATCTGCAAGTGGCGACTTTCCTTTGAGTTGTAATAGTTTAATTTTTTTCCTTACCGATTCAAGACAAAATAAGGATGAAGATACCACATGCAGATGGCGTTTTCTCCCAAGTCACCATTTGTAGATAGCAACTTCACCATGTACTGTAGAATTTACCGTAGATCCTAAAATATGTCCCAACGTACCTCAAATTTCAAAATATCATTTGAATTTGCATTATTCCCATAAAGTATAAACGATATCTTTATTTATTATTGGGAAAAAATCTTATATATTTTTATGATCAAAGTTTGAAAGTAAACCACATTAAATGAGACAGAGACCAAATTATATAGTATAGTTTTTATGCATCCTTTATGTGAAAAAAATAATACTCTCTCTTGCCAAAAACGAAGATAGTGTCAGATTTATTAATATTTTAATAAGTTTTCTAATTAATTTTATCTGAACTTTGTAGATTACAAAAACTTTAACGAGTCATAGCATATGCCAAGCACGTGCACGTATGATTATGATTTGTATTGGATAAACCAAAATAATAATAAGGTCTGACTGTTTATATCATAGTTCATGACTTGGATTGGTCGAAATAAAATTAGATAGCAATAAAAAATGTTGCGTGAAAAAACAATTAAAATATTGAAAATATTTTTATATTACAATTAAAATTATCAATTAAAGTCAATTTAATTGAAATTATACTATATTTACAAAAGTAAACTTTTGAAATTTAAAGATTATTATCTAATATGATGGTGGTGAATGTTTTTTATAAGTGGTTTTCTAATTTATTTGTTGGATGTTAATTACAACATCGTTGATATTGCTCGATTTATTTTTAAATTGCAAAAGCAACTAAACCACTTGATCCCAATTGATGAACCGCCGGTTAGCCCACAGTTAAAGTTTAAAATAAATTGAGATTTTGAGGGTATTTATGGCATTGAATGCTTTCTTTGATAAAATAAAATAAAATATTATTTATATTATTGACAAGTACGCAATATTTTTTTTAAATTTTAATACATCTCTGTATTTCTATGACATTTTATTTTTTAATATGATTTAATTAACCTTTTTATATTGCGTTCATGTTAGCCTTGCTTGATAAACAGCTTTTCGAGCCAAAATTAAAAGTTTGACCAGTCAAATTTGTTAATTTAGGTGTTTGGTAAATAGCAGATTGAAATAATAAATTGGGATAAAATATCTTATTTTGAAAACGTTCCTTTTAGGAGTTTTTGAATTAGAGTTTTGAATAAAATACTTATAAAGACTATTTTGTCCTTAAAAATTATAATTTTTTTCTAAATAACATAAATTTGAATAACTAATAAAAAAATAATTTCATAACTGAGAAACTAATTTTTTTGATCGGCAAGTAAGTATGATATTATTGAAAATAAGAAATTAATATATAGATTAATATATACATTTAAATTTAATAATTATTAAAATTATACTAAAAAGAAGATTTCATAAATAAAAAATAATATATACATCATTCATGTTTGCTTAATAATGATATTAAAAAAATTAATTTTCATAATCCAATTAATATTAATTGATACAAAATATTAATAACTAATAAATTATTCAAACAAGTATTTAATATAATCATGTCCTTATATGTTATTTTACTTGTTCAAATAATCAAACAACTATCAGCTATCAGTTAATTTTATCAAACACTTTTATATAATCAGCTAATGTAATCTGCTAGTTAAATCAGCTAATGTTATCCACTATCACCTATCAACTAATGTAATCTACTATCAGCTATCCACTAATTGCCAAATATAGTCATTATATATGAATTTATCAAATGCGTTATTAAAATGTTCCCAAATTTTTTATACTCGATTTTCTGTCATGTATCATAGTGTTTTTTTTATTGAACAGTCATGTATCATAGTGTTGGTATTGCCATAGTCATATTCAATATGGACTATGGAGTATATATTTATAAAAATACATTAATTGACTAAGTGATTAATGATGTTCATATTGTCTCATTTTGTGTAGATTTGAATCTCGACATTTACCTTTAAAATGTAAAACTTTTCTATTTAATTAAAAATATATTATATATTTTATAGATACCTTGGTAATTAATAATTATTTATATAAACCTTTTAATTTACATCATGTTAATATCAATTTTTATAGTTTAATGCTTTATCGAGTAATTTACATTTTAGATCACTGAACTTACAATTCACTTTCATTTACATCACAAACCTTTAATTTGATTAAATTACATCATTTAATTTTTATTATTTATAAATTGAGCCAATAATATTAGAACCATTAAATAATTCTAATAAAAAACTGAAATTAACACTTTATGTAACATATTTTTCACATATTGTTTACTTAAAACATTTCATTTAAATAAATTCAAAGGAAAAATAATTAAATTTTATATAATTCAAACAAAAAAATATTTAAATTACTAATTAAACATTATTTATCGGTGATATGTGAAAAATATTTTAAATAAAAATGTCAATTTTAATTTTTTCATTAAAATTATTTAATGGTTTCAATATAAGTAACTTAGTTTGTAAATAATAAAAGTTGAATGATGTAATTTGATTAAATTGAAGGTTTGTGATATAAATGACAACATATGTTATTATTGGAATTTGGATGGGCAGAGGGGTGCTAACTGCTAAGGGGGCATTGGAACCCTAAAATTTCAAACTCTCTTATAGTTAATGCATTTATTTTGTTATCGATGACTTAAATTCGCACCCCTAAAATTTTATAATTTTATATTCTTAAATTTTTAATATAATTTCCTAACAATTCGCCATTTACACCCCTGAAATAAAATCTTAGGTTCGTTCATAGATGATAAGTTTAATGATTTTAAAACGTAAATTACTCTATTAAAAAAAACGTAAATTACCCTGCTTTACTATTTTTCTCCAATTGCATTTTATCATTTATTTATGGTGAATTCAAAATTATCACATCTAACTAATCATATTCAAATAATTCTAATTAATACAAGTTTTAATAGGACGCTAGAAGTTTAACTTATTTTAGACATCTTTATTAAGAGATTTATATAGGTTTTAATCATATTTATTAAGAGTTTTAGATATTTTTTTTATAGAAGCCAATGGTTTTATTTAAAAAAGAAAACATCCAAAATTATAATGAGGTGTTATAACATAAAAATAACTTAAATAAATAGTTCAAATATTTTTAAAGAAAAAAAATAGTCATTTGAGATTATAAAAATACTGTATAAAAATGTTAAAAACTCAACTAAAACACTCGAATAAAAGATAAATAAGAATAAGTGGAGGGTCCATGTGGTCCATGTCCCCAAACCTTTTTTTTTTACTTTTGTTATGTATAATTTTTCAAAATGAATTAATTATAAATTTATTCGCCTTACTTTTCAAATATTTATGTTTACAGTCAACAACCGGTGGTGGAGTCGGGATTTACATGTAGTGGGTCGTAGTGGGGCATGAGATTTTGAGAATTTTCATAGCACTACAATAAGTATTGTTGACCCCATATCTCAAATAATTAAGTGGGGTCAATTCTTATATTTTCCATGAAAAATTCTGATTTTTTATACTTTATAATGGGTTCGAAAGATATTTTAATTAGATTAGTGGGGTCATTTGCCCCCTAAACTTTCTACATACATCCGCCCATGTCAACAACTTCTAGAGCAAATGGTTAAAAGCTTTCAGTTGACATCTTCGCCCCCTAGGTTGTGGGTTCTAGACCCAGTAGGAGCAAATTTTCCCTTCCCCTCTCTTAGGTAGGAATTAGTCAAAAAAATATTTATGTTTGCCTCCAACCTCCAGTCATGAATTTGTCCTTGGATAAAAACAACACAATTGATCGACAATGGAGGACAACAAATTATCAACTAGCATAAAAATGCATATGACAATAAAGACATGTTGACAAAATAATCATTACCACAATCTAATATCAAAGAAGAAATGATGATTTTGAGCGTATATCAATGCAGTCTTATAACTAAATTCTTTAGTGGTTCTATTATTAATAAAATAAATTGTTTAGCCAAAAAATAAATTCTCTTTTGTAACTATTTAGATAAATTTGTTTTTAGTCCTGAGATAGGCACTGCTCTCTTCATACGGTGATGAAGTGATGAAATCGAAACTGTTATATATATATATATATATATATATATATATATATATATATATATATATATATATATATATATATATGGAAATCATTGAAGAAATAAAAAGACAAAACAAGTTTTGTTTGTGAAGGCAGATAAAGTTGTCCATGCTCGACAATGGATAAGAAGAAGATACTGATCCTGTGATCCATACATTGATGGCAAAAGGATTGCATATGAATATGGATAGGGACGAAGTCAAGATTTGAGGTTAAATGAGGCAAAATATAAAATTTTAAAAGTAAAGGAGACAAATTTAGAAATAAACTATTTTTTAAAATAATTTATATAGATTAAAGTGAAAAAATAAAATTTTTTGGGTGACGAGTCCGTCCCTGCATATAGATATTTGGTTCCAGATATTTCCGTGAATAAATGGGGATGGGTAAGCTTAAATTTGTATATTGCCCATTGTTTTGGAATCCTAGTTTTGCTAAAACCAAGGCCAAAATTCATCTGATAATTGCTTTTATATTCCTTTCTTTCTTATTTTATAATTTTTGAAATATTTGTGGGTTGTTTTCTTAGGCTTAAAGAAAAACAAAACTTAAATTATGGATTTTGTTTTAATTATTTAAGTTATTTTTTTATTAAAACAAGTATCTTTACTATAAAAACTCTACAAGGGGTCTCAATAGAAAAGCAGACGATGTTCATATAGGAGATCCGAATTAAAATTGCCTTGTCTATAAGATGTGTATTGTCTATGAATTAAAAATATCTATGAACAAATATTACCTTGTAAATCACCTTAAAACTATTTAAAAATATCTTTATTATAATTATGTAACTGTTTAAGTATTTAAATTATATTTTTCTTTAAATATTTAAACTTTTCTTCGTCAAAACAAATAAATAAATTATTATACTATAATCATTTAAGTATTTAAGCTATTTTTTTTATCTAGACAATTAAGTTATGTTTTTTTGTTTTGTTTTGAGAGCCTAAATTATTTTTTAGTCAAAACAAATGTCTAAATCATTATTATGTAGCAACTTAAATATCTAAATTATTATTATTTTTTTTATAAAAAACAAGCACATAAATTATATTTTATTCTTTAAACACCTAAAGTATTTATTGATAAAAATAAGGGTAAAGTTCACAAATGGTCACTAAATTATCTTTAAAAATAAAAAATGGCCATCAAACTTTTAAATGTTACATAATGGGCATTAAACTTTAATTTTTATTACAAAATGGTCACTGAGCCATTAACTGTCGTTAATTGGGTGGCGTGACAGCTACATAAATTTGAATAATAGAACATTTAATCAATTTATTTCTAATTTAACTCATTATTGATGTCTAAATTGACCGAATGTGTAAATATTGAGGATTAAATATGTTATTATACAAATTTTCATAATTGTCATGTCTCCCAGTTAACGATCCAATAACCATTTTGTAATTAAAATTAAAATTTAATGACTATTATATAATTTTTAAAAATTTGGTGATCATTTTGTATTTATAGGGATAGTTTAGTGACCATTTGTGTTCTTTACCCTAAAATTAAATATCTAAATTTGATGATTTCGTTTTTCCTTTTTGAAGATAATGGTGTGAAATGTTTTGCGGCACCAAAGGAGATGGCACCCGGAGACCGGGATGATACTCCTAATAGAGTACCATTAAAATTTTAAAAATGAAAGGTGGAGTCGCCACCGGCCACTTTTTAGTAGGCCGGATACCGAAATGATAACCAGAGGTGGATTCGGGAGTTGGTTACGAGTGGAGAATGGTTAGCACCCCCACTACGCCCAAAAATGGTACCTAAAAGTTTGCATTATATTTATTTAAGGAAAGTAAAAGTTCGATTTAATTTAATGATTAATTTCCCAAAATGAATAATAGTTTAAATCTGCTTTGGTATTCACGACATTCAAAGGAGATGCCACCCGAAGGCCGGGATGACACTCCTAGTAGAAATATCGGAATAATGAGGCAGAATACTATACACGATAATTATTAAAGGAAAATAAGTAAATAAATAAATGATAAATAAAAAGTAAAAAAAGATAAAAAAGTTAAATATGTGTGATAATCCAAAACTGGCCTTTGTATCCACGACATTCAGAGAAGATGTCACTCGAAGGCCGGGGTGACACTCCTAATAAAAATATCGGAATAATGAGGGCAAAATTATATATAATATTTACGCGAAATGATAAATAATATAAAATTAATGTAAATAATATAAATATGAAATAATAAAATAAAACAAATAAATTACTAGATAATATATATACATAAATACTATATTATATATATATATACATAAATACATAAATAATATCTTATATATATTACATATGTTACAAGAATATATACATACTTATATAATATAATATATTATATACATAACAAATAAATAAAAAAGCCTCAAATATAGATAAAAATAATAGTAAAGGGATGAAATAAAAAACAGTAAAAAGAAAATAATAAAAATAGAATAAAATGCAAGACTGAAATATAAAAAAAAAGAGGGACCAAATTCGAATTACTCCAGTTAGAAAGATTAAAGCTTGTTTAGGGACCTGATCGCAAAGTTTTTAGAACCTCTAGGGATTAAAAAATGTAATTGTACCATGGGTGGTACTATTCTGCAATTAATTTTCATATAGAGGGACTAAAGCGGTGATTTAACCAATTTAAAGATGATTCAATTAGAATTAGGGACTGGATTGCAAAGGAAAATAAACATGCGTGGACTTAAAGGGTGATTTTCCCATGGGGAAGGACCAAAAGGGGAATTATCCCCTTTATTTTTTATGCGCGGATCCCTGAGGCGGGTCAGGTTGCTGTCAGGGTATCGGCCAAAACGACGTCGTCTTGGGCCGAACACAAACGCCCAAAAACGACGCCGTTTTAATACCTTATATATTTGCTTTTTACACCAAAAAATCATTTTCCAATTTTGAAATAAAAAAACACTCTCATATCTTCTCAATTTGCCCCTTGGCCGGTGCGGGCTCTGGCTGATGGTCCGCCGATGGCCGGCGGCAGACCGCCGCCACACACGGCGGCCGAAATCCTCAAAAGACGCTAAGGTACGTACTTTTTACCCCTGATCTTATATTTGAGGTTAGTTTTTTGAAAACCCCTTCCTAAAATCGTAGATCTAAGTTTTATTCGAACGTTTCTTTTTTATTTAATAAATTGTTTTTGTTTTTAAGAAAAAAAAAAGAAACGAAAAAGGTGTTTTTTTTACCTTTGCTTGATTGATAATGCTCGCCTGAGGATTCGAACTGGCTTTTGTGTTTTTTATCATTCAAATCTGTCGTATTTTTTCTCGTGAAAAAAAGCCCATTACATGAGATTTTTCGGGATTTAAATACCCGAAAAAGTTGGTTTACAACTTGTTTTTGATTTGATTAAAGTCTAAAAATAATGTTGTCTTCTTTTGCAAGTCTGAATCGTGGGCGGTGGATCACCTGGGTAGGGCGCTCGGTGTCAGATGTGGTCAGGCAAGTGGTGGAGGCATGAGTGGTGAAGCGCGTGCATGGCACGACCAAGGATGGCCGGCGCGTGCGATGCACAGGCCGAATGTGAAGAGGCACAATGGCAGCAACTGAGTGTATAGTAGGCTATTTAGGATTTTTTAATATTTGGGCTAGGGTTTATTTAATGTAAATGGGTATTGGGCTGTTAATTAGGCCTGAGCGTGGGCTGATGTTGGGTTATGGATATAGGTGTGGGTGCTAAGTTTAATAAATAGGCCTGTAGGATCTGGCCCGGACAAAATAGGCTACAACAAATTAAAACCATCAAACCTAACAAACACATTAAGGGAAAATTTTGTATAACTTGTCTAGGTAGAATCTCCAATCATCATGTATCTCCAACACCATTCAACCTAAGAAGTGGTAGTTTATTCGCATCCAAGTTGCAATGGCGTAGTCTGACCCCCCGTCCCCTGTAGTCATTTTCAAAAATCTTCTTCTTTCACAAATAAGTCGATTGAACGTTATATTTGGCCAATGACACCCTTATGTCACGTGGCTAGATTTCCAACCAGCCCATCGTGCAGCCTTAGACGATGTGACTCAAGACAAACGCCTAAGTAAGTCTTTTCAACCCTCTCGGAAGATCAAACTTCCCAAGCACCGACAAACGCAAAACGTTCTACGCGGAATCAGATCAAAAGAGATGAGCGAAGAAGAACTTCAAAAGAACACTCAAGAACAAAGAAAGAACACTCAGAACACTCAGAGGATTTAGAGTAAATATCTTTATTCCTTGGAAACTTGGATACATGAAATGAGGAGGGGAAGGCCTCTATTTATAGTTGAGTTCCCCCTAATCCGACGATCTATACAAATTTACATCGACGGCTAAGATCAAAGTCCACCAACCACAATGGTACAATCCTGGGAATATTCCCATCTATCTATGGTAACAAATCCTATGTATACAAGGCAAGTTTACATAGGTCAAAGTGGATGTATATGCCTTCTAGAATCTCCCACGGATCGGGCTAAGTCTGGTGGTCTCTTTGGGCCCAAGATCTCTATCTGAACCTCTTGGGAACCCAGGTGTGCACCCCGTGGTGCCAATGACTCGGGCCTCGACTGACGGCCCGTGACAATCTCCCCCACCAAACTTGGCGATGCCCTCGTCGCGCCTCTCGAACAAAGTTGAGATCGATCCTGGAACTTCATTCTGCGTACCTTGGCTTGCTCCCAACTCGGAATCTGGCTTGATTGTCCCCCCATAAGGACCACTCTCCCCATAAAGAGCACCAGACTCTGACTCGGATGTCCCCCCATAAGGACTGCTCGCCTTGGCTCGCACCGCCATGCAAAATTTCCTGTCCCAGGTACATCTTGATCGTTGGAACTCTTTCCTACCAGTTCTGACTTGCCCCGATCTGGACTCTCCCGGTCCTTGTGCACAAACTTGGATGCCTTCACGTTGAACACCGAATGAACCTTCGAAACTCTGAATGGTTGCTTCGGCCCGCACCAAGTCTTGGCAACTCCATCTGATGGGTTAGGTTTTCTGCGCCCTACACCCAACAAATCCGGCAAATCAAACTGTAAAACACTATCACCGTGTTCAAGACGTACTTCACTCCTTTTCCCGGCATTTACTCTACACATCAATCCTTTGTCCCTGAAGTTTGATGCCCCATTGCTCCTCGGCAATGCAAATCCCATCGACACTTCTCTCCCATCGAAGTTCGATGCCTCGGCCACCTCGCTCATGGATGGCTCCTCGACGACCTTCATGCCAACTGCCTCAGGCAACTCTCGCCCATCCAAGGTAGTGTCCCCAACTGTCGCCTCCAACTCGATGCCTCCTTAGCTTAGAGCATCTTCGACAAGCTGAATGGTTGTCAGCTTCTTGGTTCCTCGCCCGCTGTCTCGGCACACAGGCACAACGCACCGTTGTCTCGGATCCAAGATGCACACTACGTTGGCAAACGGAATGATGAGAGCTTCAATGCGGTCAAGGATGTTTAGTCCTAAAATAAAATCAAAGTCATCTAGCTCGATTACCTTGAAATCCTCTTTGGCCTTCCAATCCCCAATCTGCAACTCGATCTTCCGCACTGTCCCCACAACTGGAAATTCCCTTGAATTCACCACATTGATCTTACCGGTTGAGTACACAACTTTAAGACCAAGCTTCTCGGCAGCTTTCCTAGACATGAACAGATCGCTTGCCCCGGTGTCCACCAAAGCACTCCTCGATCGTCCCGCCACGTAGATGTCGACAAACATGAACCCATTATACTTCTGGCCCTTCCTCGCCTTGACAGAATCCAATATCATCGAGCCAAGCTTCGCAGCCTCATCACTCTCGGGCTCGTCCTCCTTGGACTTCTTGAATCGATCAGGGGATTCTCGCGCTAAATGCGGCCCTTTACATTGGTAACACCGGTGTACTTTTACTACCCTCGGCTTCCCTCCTTTGATGCTAGCGATTGCACCAACTCTACCGGGTTCTCCATCTGACTCGTCGTCCTCTTGGACAATGGCATCGAGACGGCTCCTCTTCTTGGGACAGTCTTTCACTACGTGTGGACCATCACAATGGTAGCACCTTATGGATCCTCGATCCTTCCGATCATCTGGTTTCGCATACCGGTCTGGCTTGGTCGATGGCCTCTCCTTGCCATCAACGCTGCTATCTCTAGACACATCCTCGTCTCTCCCACCAATACCCTTGCCATGGGGCTTGGAAGACTTGGACTTGTAAGCACTATAATCGGTCAAGGACTCCGCAATGGCTAGGGCTTTGGAAAGTTCCTGCACATCACTCCGCTCTAACTCGGTCCTGGCCCATGGCTTCAATCCATCCATAAACGTGAAAAGCGCATCCTTCTCACACAAGCCGGGGATAAGGAGTTGTAGTTCACTAAACTCTTGGATGTAATCCGCAATGGATCCATCGTGTCGAAGCCTCCTAAACTTGGTCCTGGCTTCTTTCTCCGTGTTACTCGGGCAAAACTGTTGCTTGAACTCCGCTTGAAACTCCTCCCATATTTCAACGTCCGTGCCTCCACTATTCTCATCAAGGCACCTACGTCGCCACCATAACAAAGCAACGTCAGTCAAGTAAACAACAACAGTATTTACCTTCTCGGCATCGTCTGTAATGCTCATTGCCCGGAAGTACTGCTCCATGCACCAAATGAAGTTCTCAACATCTTTCGCCGATCTGTTCCCCTTGAACTCTCTTGGCTTCGGAATGTCCTTCATCGGTCTAGGTGCCGTCGTGGTTAACACACCGTTCCACATGGCAGCCTGATAAACCATCACTTCCGCCTTCAGATCCACCATTTCCACCCTCAATGCCTTCAACATGGCTTCGAGAGCATTTCTCTTTCCCTCTGACTGATCACCATGGTCATCCAGCTCCTCGAGCCGTGTATCCACCACGTCGAGTCGCTCCGCAGAATCCTCCATAGATCCCTCAAGCCTGGTGACCCTCTCCTCGAGCGCTGACAACTTGTCCCTCGAGTTTGCTCGACTTCCTTTGTCCGCCTGGGTCTCCACACCCTTCTGGCTCGCAGCAGCATTCTCTCCCTTCTTTGGTGCCATCTCAACTCGATGCTTCGTGCCTCGAACTAGCTCACGTCGCTCGAACAAGGCTCTGATACCAACTGTCACGTGGCTAGATTTCCAACCAGCCCACCGTGCGGCCTTAGGCGATGTGACTCAAGACAAACGCCTAAGTAAGCCTTTTCAACCCTCTCAGAAGATCAAACTTCCCAAGCACCGACAAAAGCAAAGCGTTCTACGCGGAATCGGATCAAAAGAGATGAGCGAAGAAGAACTTCGAAAGAACGCTCAAGAACAAAGAAAGAACACTCAGAGGATTTAGAGTAAATGCCTTTATTCCTTGGAAACTTGGATACATGAAATGAGGAGGGGAATGCCTCTATTTATAGTTGAGTTCCCCCTAATCCGACGGTCTATACAAATTTACATCGACGGCTAAGATCAAAGTCCACCAACCACAATGGTACAATCCTGGGAATATTCCCATCTATCTATGGTAACAAATCCTATGTATACAAGGCAAGTTTACATAGGTCAAAGTGGATGGATATGCCTTCTAGAATCTCTCACGGATCGGGCTAAGTCTGGTGGTCTCTTTGGGCCCAAGATCTCTATCTGAACTTCTTGGGAACCCAGGTGTGCACCCCGTAGTGCCAATGACTCGGGCCTCGGCTGACGGCCCGTGACACTTATCGTTACCCCAAATAGAAAAAATCCGTTAAGATGTTCAATCATACGCCAAACATCCACTTTTCTGGGTACACGCACAAACCCAAATCGTAGACCCGAAACTGTTCGCTTATTCAGGATGAAAACATTCACATCACCACCCTGATTTCCAAAAGCCTTGCCTATGAATTTGATTTGACAAATTTGCCACATAAAGCGTAAAGCTCTGTCACCTGAAATGTTAGAATCTTGATCGATTATTGTATTACCGTCTGGCAAAGGAACCAAAACTGATGTTCTACCTTCCTACCAACTTTTGTTTTTGTTCACTTTAGTCCATAAAAATATGTACATAATCTAAAATTGGCCTCTATTTATTTATAATTTAGTTTAGCACTATTTTATAAGAATATCTTATATAATTTTGTTCAATATATTTATACTAGCCAATAAGATGATGATTGATTGGTGGAAAGGTGAAAAACCGAAGAAAAAGAACTTTTGGAAACAATGAGATTCAAAACAAGGTTTTGGCTGAAGGGTCAAAACCTAACCACTACGCAAAGTTAGTAATTTGTGTAATAAGCTTTTTATTAAGTAAATAGTTTAACGGTTTGTGCAAAACAGGAGCGAAAGGTTGAAGTAACCGGTAAGGGCAGGACACCCAAAATTTTTAGAAATTAAGAAGTTATAAGTCCCCTAAAAATATAATTTATTGTTAGCCCTCATATATTTAAACATTTTAAATGATCCCTCTATAAATAAAATTGAGTTCTGTCACTGATGCCAAACCTTATATAATTTGCAATGTATACGTTAAATATACATTTTATACTCATAAAAGTATTACACATTTGTATTGCATAAGATATAAATAAAAATATCATAATTTATTTTTTCTTTTATTTTTTTGGTATTAACCTTTTACTATTTTGTACAATAAAATCAACAATAGGTTTAACATTTATTTTGGGAAATAGCTTGAGATTATTATAAAATTAATAGCACGGTGCATGATTGCTTGATGGATAAAACTAGGATATTCATGACAAATCTATGCCGGCGAATGGCGGCTGACGACGCTAGATGGTGATCAATGCGGCGTTTCTTTGTCGGAATCTGAAAATAAGCATGAGTTCAAGAAAAATTCATGCAAGTCTGATGAACAACCGAGAGAAAATGGGGTTATTTTCAACCTGTTTTCCGAAGGAGAAGGAAAATTAACTCTCTTTATATTTTTGAGTTTTATACCAACGTTTAAAAATGGTTGTTTTACGTTTTTAAATCCCTCCGTGTTTTCTAAATCTTAACCGTGGCCCTTTCGCTTTTATAAATCACGTCCACCATCCCTGCTTATTTTTAAATCTTTTCAATTTTGCCCCTTTTTCGTTAATTTCGTCCTGATCCTAGCGGGTTAATCACTATTTGGTCTCTATTCTTTTATTTATTTTTAATTTTTCCGTTAAATCATGTCATGTGCGTTTATTTCATATGTTATACCATATATATTATATATATTATGATGTCGTGTTATGCTGCCTATTACATACTCCCTTGACCCATGAATTTTGTCCACTATTAACTTGTAAAAAGTTAATTTTTTTAACTTTGATCGCAATTATTTTAAATATTTAAATTAATTAAATTTTATAAAATATATATTTTTAAACTATTTAATATAAGGTTTTTAAAACATATTTTTTCATATTTTTACCAATAATACATTTAAAGTAATAAATAGTCAAAGTTTAAAAAATTAACTTAAAAAAAAGTCAATACTGAACATTTTTAGTGGGACAGAGGTAGTATTATTCTATATATTAATGCATATATCATATATTTATCATATCATTTATATTCTATATGCTATATATATGTTACGGATATATATGTATATGCTTAATAGTATATGTCGTGTTATTTTATGTGTTTATTTATTTTAGTCGTACCTTATATTTATGTTAGCACATTTATCGTTGTTCATGCATTTTAATTTATCGCATTAGTTTAGTACTCGAGATCTCGGTATCCTATTGGGAGTGTCGTCCCGGGTCATCGGGCATCATCTTTTTTGGGTACCATAGGTGGCGAGTTTGTATATACAGTTGAATTTAAATTTTTCTTAGTGAAATACGATACGAACCTTTATGTACCGATCTCTGGGCCTGGTGGGGGTGCGAACTCTTCCCCACTCGTAACCGACTCTTAAACCCATTTGAATCTCTGATTTTATTTTTTTGGTGTCTGGTTTACCTTATCCAAGTGACGGTGGTGACTCCCAAGTTTTGTTTTCAAAATACAAGCTTTTCCAAAATCCACCCATTAAATATTTTTAAAAGGGAGGGGAAC
This sequence comes from Hibiscus mutabilis, assembly GCA_019671005.1. Taxonomy (NCBI): domain Eukaryota; kingdom Viridiplantae; phylum Streptophyta; class Magnoliopsida; order Malvales; family Malvaceae; genus Hibiscus; species Hibiscus mutabilis. The sequence goes on from CM033750.1 coordinate 9,788,124, forward strand.
ACTTCGGATTTATTAGTTGCTACAATAAGTTACTAATATATTGTAATTAATAAATATATAAAATATATTACTAATAATTTTAAATTATCTTAATAGTTATTAGTTGTTGTTTAAATCATATATAATATGTTTTTCTTTCTTTAGCTAATTAATATTCTTAGCTTAGTGGTTAAACATTATTTTTGTATCTTAGTTGACCCGAGTTCAAATCTTCATACTTCATTTTTCTCTCTTTAATTTTCACAAACAATATAAACATATTAAATACAAATAGTTAGCAAATCTAAACCTATTGAGAAAGCTTGGCCCAACGATAGATGATGACACACGTTACAATGATGTATTAAATTTATTGATATAAAGTAAAATTAGGACTAAATTGATAGAATATATAAGTAAAAAAACTAAATGTGTAATTTTATAATTTTACCTAACTGTCACATCACCACTTCCATAAAAAATTAACGGTCAATGACTCAGTTGCTTGATTAAAACTATTTTAAAAATTTAGTGGTTTAAATGATAAAATTTATAGTTCAACGATCAAAGTAGAACTAGAATTCAGACCAATAATTGGTTGGTCATTAGTGTAGTTTATCCGATCTTTTATTAGAGTATGTAATTTATAAAAGAAGTTATAGATAATTTTTCATTAATTTTAAAAAATGATAAGCGAATAATTTATTTATTTCAATTAATAAATAAAGACGTGGGATTAGAATAATGTTTATAATTTCAAAAATAAATTACAACATGCGATATAATTATTTTTTTGGTATATAATGGTGTGATTATATTGTAGTATCGTATTTTTTCTTAATCTTCTGACAACGCGCACACATGTGTTCGAACCAAATCTCTTAAGATGAACATCATCATTTTTTTCCAAGTAGGTCCAATTGTAATATAAATTAGCTCCTTAAATATACCATTTATGATTTGTTTAACTAAATTACATATGAATGGTATTCCTCAATCCTCTTTAAGAGCGTTTGGTTCGTGGAAATACTCTTCATTTGAGATGGTTCCCACATTTGATTTGAGATGGTTCCCATCATGGGGTAATATAAAATTCTCAACAATAATAATTTTTCATGGTAAGAATGTGATCCTTTTATATTTTTAAGTATTTGACAATTCCTGACCAACTTGGACAAAATTACCCTGATATAATAAAAGTTTTTCTCTTAACCGTTTTATTTCTTCTATCGTGAAATTGCTAAACCCAAAATACGTCTCCCTCTCTTTGTTTTGCACAACTCCGGGTAAGTGTTCTTTTCAACTTTTCATTTTCGTTATTTCATTTAATACCATTGCTTCGAATAGTTATTTTGTTGGAAAAAGTTATATGTATTGGTTGAATAATATTGATGCTAATTCATGTCATTTGGTGAATAGATATGCTAATAATAAGTAATATCATTTGGTGAATAGACTTGTTAATTTTTTGTTTAAAGTTGCATCCATTTAATCATATCTATTAACTTTTCAACAAATTTTTCCATCAAAATGTTTAATCTTTTCATCAAATACATCAACTTTGAAAAACCAACATAGAAAAACGTTTTTGGTTTCCGGTGATAGATAAAGGCAATGATGTGTTCGATTGTTCACTGCAATTTGTGCTACTGCTGTGAACATTTTTTGTTGTATCCTGGGAGATAGACGCCCAACGTTACTCAAGCACCGAATAGAGGATGAATCTGTCTTAAGGACACTGTTCATACATGCCTCAACAATTTTTTTTCTTCTAATTTTTAACTCTGTTAGATTTCAAGTTCTGTTTTTAACTTATTATTATTATTATTATTATTTATTCTTCTTACGGTATTCTATTATATTTGAATTATTACTGCACCATTTTTTCTAAAAATCTTAAGACATGTTTTAGTTTTAATCCAAAATCGAATAGATTACTGTTACTAACATCAAAAGCAGGAAAAAATTGGATTTATCGATTCCAATCAATCCTTTGATTTGTGGACATCATCACTTGTGTGTCTCCACCATCGTATGATTATGAGGATTTTCCAATACTGTTAAGTACAATTGTCTATGTTGTTGGTTGATTTTTTTCCCAATAATTCATACATTAGAATGGTTCATACTTCCGATAATAATAAAAAAAAATTGTTCAGTATGTTTAAAAATTAAATAGTTAAAATGATTAAAGGGTACAAATTCTTAGGTAGCCTTTGATCATTTTGTACTTAAACGTTGCAAGGGTTTAATTGTATATTAAACTTTAAACGTTTTAATTTGTAATGGTATATATTGGAAACTAACGTTTGTTTTTTTGGTTTAAGTTATCGTATGTACCAAGTGGTTTTAACCATTATAAAAATTACAGTATTAATGATTTTTTAAGAAATTTGTAGAGACAACATGACAATTCTAATCTTGGAGAAGTAACGAATTGGTGACGGTGGAATGAGAAATTCTTCAAATTAAATAGTTATCAAATTCTGGTTCGAGTCTCACGATCTGTTGGAAACTAAAGATAAAAATTTTTTATTATTGTTAGTAAATTATTTATGGGACTAACCGTTGTTTGTGTCTAGAGTTGAACAGAATTGTGTTGGCTTTGTACTTCTGTTTCGGGTTTTTAGCTTTACTAAATTCCCGTCGTTCAACAGAAGTTGATTAATTGTGTTTTTGTTTTTAGTTCCTGACTAAATTCCTAACTATTAACAAATTCATAATTATGAATGGCATTTAGTTCGTGACTTTGCCGTGACATAAGCCAAGAACTCGTTCAGTTCTCAGTACAATATTATAGTCACTACTCCTACTCCAGTTTTGAACCAAAGTCAAACGTTGTCTGTGACTAAAAGCCACAATAAAAAGCTTGCAAAGAGAATTTCAGAACGTGGTAATAGGAAAATGTTGTGTTATATGACCATGTTGTTCCTCCTATTATTAGAGAGGATGATGTAGATGTTGCTACCGCCTTCAACGTTGTCGAGACATGGAAGTACTCATGTTGCTACCGTCTTCAATGTTGCCAAGGCATGGAAGCACTCTGATTTCCTATACCGTAACTACATTCTCAAAAGCCGTATATGATGCACGTTATGAAGTACACAATGAGAAGTTATGGGTCATTACAAAATATGTGGGGGAAATTATATTATCAGTAAATTACCTTTTAAATAAGGTATCTCACAAGAAAAAAAGGAAAAGACACCATATGAATTATAGAATGGTAGAAAACCTTCCTACAACTACTTGAAAGTGTGAGGGTGTCTTGTCAAAGTAATGACTTATTTACCGAAGCAAATGAAAATATATCCTAAAAGGGTGGATTGTATTTTCATCAGTTATGGTTACCATACAAATAATGGTAATAATATTATTGGTAAAAATGAAAGAATTTCGTTACCATGGATTATCCTCCTAATGTGCTTGTTTTTGTTATAATTGGTTATATTTTTCATAACAATATATATCGTTTTTTTGCATGAATTAAAGAATCTTGAAATTCACAAGAATACAATATTGGAATCCAAAATTGCCTCATTCTTTTAAGACTAAGGAAGTTGGTCAAGTTCAACGAAATGAACTATAAAGACTTTCAACAAGAGGTTGATGTTGAGACAAAACAAAAAAAAGGTAAAAAGGCAAGGGTGGAAAAGTCCTTTGGACCGAATTTTCTAACCTAAATGCTAGAGGCTGAATGACTATGAAATTTCTTGGAGTATATTCCAAAGTGGTCAAAGCATGTGCCCACAATATGTATATATTGTAATAACCAATCAATATAATGGTAAGTCGAGGCATTGCAACGTCAACATAATATTGTTAGACAATTGATCTCAACTGAAATTATCTCTATTAATTTTATAAAATTAAAGGATGACAATGTGGATCCGTTAACCAAAGGGTTAAATTAAGATCAAGTTGATAAAACATTAAAAGGAATGAGACTGAAGCCCATGAATTTTTAAGGCACTATGTAAAGGAAAACCCAACTGAGTTGATTGTAGATCACAAGATCTAGGTTCAATAGGACAACTTATTTGCATAGTGTCATACCCGTATTTTGTCTGAGGTGCTCGTATATTAAATAAATAAGGCCAAAATATGATAATAAATAAATAAATAGTCCATAAATAAATAAACTCAATCCAAGTGTCCAATTACATATTGAATCCAAGATCTTATTATATTAACCTTTCTCGCCCAAACTAACCCAACTACGGCTCATTTACAACCCACTGCCAGCCCAACAAACACAAAACCAATTTTTCCCGCCCATTTGTGCCACGTGACGCTCCCGAATTGGTTCAGAAAGATATCAATCGGATAATGGTTTTGATGACACAAAACCGTTTTATATTTATTATTATAAATTAATAATATATATTTATTACTACTAATTTTAATTTTTTTAAAAAATATCAACCAAATAAATTAAAATAAAGTCTTTAATAATAATATAGTGCAATATCAAGGTCATAAAATATTATGGTAGAAACAACAGACTAAAAATATTATGCCATAAAGTATTAAAGGCATACTAACATCATACTAAAAGCATTCCCATGGCAGAATCCTTACATAAAATACCATGACCATAAAGTCTAATAAAAGCATTACATCAAATACTAAAAGCAAAACTTCCCATCAAAGCTCCATCATACGACATAAATTGAAAATATTTGTATTCATAGAACTATTTACATTACATTATCTAAATTTTGAAGAAAAAAATAATGTGTTATTAGTATAATTAAATACTAAACTACTTTTAAATAATTTTTATAAGTATTATATTTATATAAAAATATAATATAATATAAAAAACAATAATATTATGATCTCGGGTACACATATTAAATGATTTGAATTATTAAGTTATAAATAGTTTTAATAAGTATTATATTTATTTACATAGAAATATAATATATTTATTTAACAAATTATTAATACAATTACTTGAACAAACTAATAATTTTCATACAACTGCATAAAAACAACATAATAAAATGTATATTTCAATTCACACGTGGGTTGTGTTTGTTGGAAAAATGTGAGAAAAATGGTAACTTTGAATTGCACTTATTACCTTTTAATACCATTTATGGTTTTCATGAATTCCTCGTATTAAAACAAACACAACCCACGTGTGAATTCCTATCTCACTTTGAATTGCACATATTACCTTTTAATACCATATTATGGTTTTAATGTGATTTCAATCCACACGTGGGTTGTGTTTGTTTTAATATGTATTAACAGATTGTTACCTTTTAATATCATAGAAAAGTTCTGTGATTTTTATTGTGTTGAAATTAACATATTTTATATTATGGTTCCCTTATTATTGGCATATATTTTTAAATATTTGGAACGCAAAAGGATAATTTATGGTTTCCTTAAATTCGAATATTAAATAGGTAACTACTGTAATTCACGAAAATATATCCAATTGAATATGATATTAATTAAAGATTTCTAAATTAAATTGGATGGATAATTAATTGACATAATTTCGGAATATTTGTTTCCCACATTTAACCTAGCTCACTCCCCTATAAATAGCAAGCCATTCCTTTGATTTCAACGCAACAAAAATCACAGAACTTTTCAATGGTTTTACTCTGTGGGTTTTCAAAAGTTGTTTTCGGTGGTAGGCGAAGGTAAGAGTAAGTTCGTGATCTCCATGGTAGTGCAACTGTGGTTGACCATCTATTGTTGTATCCTAGGAAACAGACGACCAACGAACTCGAGCACCATAGGAGTAGCCAAAAATATATCTTAATATAAATGTGTTTGTGCATACCTTAACACGTTTCCAACTTCGGTTAAATCGGTTTGCTAATTTTATATATGTTGTATTATTTTATATTTTATTCTGTTCGTTTAATAATAAATCAATATTAAATTTATTGTTTGTAATTTATTCTTGGATTATCGCTATTTTTTTAACAGTGTTTAGCTAGCCGTACTTACACCGATGTAAATGCGTTATAGTACTTACACCGGTGTAAATACATTATAGTTAGATATTAGTTTAGTTAGTTATACTTACACCGGTGTAAAAACAACTAAGTAAATATGACCAAAGTCGAATTAATTGCACAAATATAATGAAATATTAGTAATAATCAATAAATTAAGTATAAATATAAAATTAATTTTAAATTTCTTATTGATTTTTTAGTTAACAGTTTAGCTAAAAATCGTAACCATTTTTGTCTCGTTTAATCGCTAATTTTACCGGTACGGTTACGGTTACCTACCATGTAATCCAATTTTTACGGTCTGATTTTTCAACACCCCTAACTAAAATCTATCTTCGAATTTTTCCTTCTTGAGTTATCCCTATCAACGATTCTAAAGCCGCCAGTTGATTTTTATTAGTGTTATTTTTTTGTTTTTATGTCGTTTGGCATGTTCTTGGTCTGTAATTTTGATATTTTTTTATCTACCGTTTTGACATGTTTTATATGGCTCGCTAACGACGGAGGAATATACAATATGATACACATTCTGATTAAGGACGGTTAGCGGTATGCCTTGCGTAGATTTTAACTAAAACATATCTTGTTGTACTTGGAACTTGTTGCAAAATTGTTAGTCTTCTAGATTATGAAAACATTTCATCTCCTTTGAAATCGAAGTTATTTATAAGATCTAAGCTCTTTACAATGAACTTTTTACGTTTTAGTTATGGTGTTGAATTTTATGAACAAAGATGAAGAATACAATGAAAGAGTTTATACTTGCATTTTAGGGTTTCGTGCCTTTTTTGATTGTCAGGTTGCATTTTAGGGTGTGTATGTACTTTGTTTTTCTTTGTCAATAAAATTCAGTATTTTAAAAAAATAAAAATTAAACTGATAAGTATATAAATGTTGAAGGTTCATTTTTTATTTTGTTTTCCACTTTAAATTGTATTCCTTTTGTCCTATTTTTTTTATATGTTAGCTTTTTACGGAGTTTTAGAAAAAAATTATATAAAATAATTAAAATGATAAGTGTGTAAGTACATTTTAGGGTGTGTATGTATATTTTTTTCTTTTTTAATTAAATTCAGTATTTAAAAAATAAAAATCAAAGTCTTTTTCATCCATCTAAATTATGGAAGTTTTTTAACGAAGCTCATGGTAATAATATTATCCCTTTTCACCGAAAAAAATAAAAATCAAACTATATATATATAAATGTTGAAGTTTAATTTTTTGTTGTGTTTTCCGCTTTAAATTGTACTCTTTTCGTCTTAATATTTTTATCATATGTTGACTTTTCACAGAATTTTACAAAAAAATTATATGAAAAATATGATGTAAAATATTGATAAGTTTGTCTTTAGAAAATTAACTTTATTTTTTTAAAAAAAACTAAAAAAACTAAAAAAAAAAAAAAGAGGAAAAAAAGTTAACTTTAGTTTTTGTTAAAAAGCTTCTTCGTTGTGTTCATCAACTCAAGTTAATGGCTTTGGAGGGGGACTTAGGCTTCCAAGAACCCATCTTTCTCAACTCAGGACCCTTACTTTTACAAGGTAATCATTTTCAATCTTGAATCCCTTTTCTGGGTTGCTGTTCTTATTTGGTCTTTTTAATTTGTGACTATGTATTCATTGGAGTTTTAGACGGTAAAGAACCAAATTTGTGGGATATTGGGGGAAAAAACAGTCCAGAAATGTTGAAACTTCTTGTAAAGAACCTTGATTTTGTTTGGAATTTTATAATTTAACTTTTTTTCTTACAGTAGAAAGTTTATTTCTTTCTTTTTTCTTTTGTAATGTTTTCAATACAAATGAAGGTGGTTTGTGATGAAAGCAAAGCACTTGTACAATTAATTTCTATATATGTATATATCAGGAATATTTGGTAGTTAAAATTGTAATAAAAAATCTTAGGGGTTTTGTTTTCAGTGAAATTATTGATTACTTAATGTTTGGTATATTGCCGAAGCAATTTGATGGAATTGTAGTTTTGGTGTTTACTTAGGCGCAAAATTGCTATCTTGGACATTTGGTTTGTGGTTGTGGATGTAATAGACGTTATTGCAGTTGATTGCAGTGAATATTGGCTGTCGAGACAGCCGAAATGGCTCCGCAATGTTGCATTGTGGTCACTGTTTAAATCCCTTTGGACCATGGTCTTCAGTAGAAATTATCTATTATAATATTGCACCTGAAAATCACATTGAACGTCTGAGTATGTTTTTAATATTTATGCCTCTTTCTATAGCCTGTTTCACAATGTTTTTAGTATCATTCCTCGTTTTATTCGGAGTTCCAGGGAGATCACTGGCTCTGAGCAGCTTTTATTTCCATTACTTTTTCAAATTTTCCATGATTTTGAGGAACCTTATTTTCTTTTCGTCCCGTTTTTTCCACACAAATTTTGACTGCTGCAGTCAAAGTCCATAATTAGATAGCATTCATTGTTCTGAATGAGGGGAGAGTGCTCAGAAGGGTCTTTCTTTGGCCAATAATTCGAAATATCAGATTCATTTGTTTCAAGCTGTTATCTTTTGTAGCTTTCATGCTATAATGCGTATTTTTTTATGTTCTTGGTATAAAGTACAGCTATACGTTGCTTGAAAGGATATGAAATAGATGTATGATTTCAATCAGATTTAATTTTTCTTCTTCCTGGTTTCATACAATAATCTAATATGCTTTTGTTACTTAGTTTTCTTAAACTGTTAGGAGAAGAATCACTACAGTAGTGAAGGCAACCTCTCGGGTTGATAAATTCTTGAAAAGCGATATCATTGTTTCTCCATCTATTCTCTCCGCTAATTTTGCAAAGTTGGGAGAGCAGGTTTTATATTGCTCATTTTTTTACAATGAAACTCTGTTTTGATTTTTCCTGTAAATAGTGGACTATGATGCACCATTGATTCGATATTGAACTCATTTGAATATTGTCTTTGACATTTGAATGTCACGATTTTCTAGGTGAAAGCAGAAGCGGCAGGCTGTGACTGGATCCATGTTGATGTAATGGATGGCACATTTGTTCCGAACATTACGATTGGACCTCTTGTGGTTGATGCCCTACGACCTGTGACATACCTTCCACTAGATGTGCATCTGGTATGCTTCTTTCTGCATAATTAATCTACCAGTATTGGTGAAAATGATATTCTTGCTCACCCTGATATAAATGCACTGCAGATGATTGTGGAACCAGAGCAGCGAGTTCCGGATTTTATTAAGGCTGGAGCAGACATAGTCAGTGTCCATTGTGAACGATCGTCAACCATCCATTTGCATCGTACAGTTAATCAAGTAAGACTTTCTCCAAGCTATTCTTACATATTTTCTATGATAAATTTAACACTTTACATACAATATCGGAATCAAGTGGAGCTTAAATTTGACTGCATTTCATAGCAGTGAGCTCTTATAAACAGGAAAAGTAATACTTCATTTTTACATGCTAAATTTCACTTCCTTTTTAACTTGAAGTTGTCATCTTATATATTTAGTATTTTGCTGCATGAGTTCCATCTTTTGGTTAGAGCCTACCGATAAAGAAATTTATGCACCTTTAATCCTTTACCCTGTATTGAGCTGCATACTACATTTTATACTTATGGGAAGGGAATGTTCAGAATTCATAGGAGCCCATACAATCCTACAGAATTCATCCTGTTCAAGCTAGCTCTGTGTTGTGAATTTATTTGTCTTCGTTTTTCTTCCGAGACATGACTTAAGAATCAGTCATGGATGCTTGATTTTTGAAGTTAAAGCTTTTTAAGTATTAGGTTTATCATTCTGTTAGAGACTAAAACCAGAAAATATTGAAAGAAAGGAAGAAGATAAACATTGAAGAGGAGAACGGCAGAAAATTCAGTTCATTCCATATTTTTCTCAGTCATATTCTTCATACCTTTGCAAAATATGCCCTAATATTATATAGAAACTAATTACAAGGCCTTTCTAGTAACCCAACTAAACCCACAATACAATTTTATTTATTTATAAAATAAGCCAATAACACATTCTCACTCCTACCCTGAATCTACATCATCGCCTCTTAAAATTTCGTGGTCAAGTCCAAGAGTTGTCTTTCAGAGGTTGTAGTTTTTATGATTATTAAGGTCTTGCTTGTCATTTTATGCTTAATAATATCTTGTTAGTTCACTTTTCCCGTTGCCTGCAATGTTTTGCTTAGTTTGCCCACAAATTTCTCAGAAATTTTCTTGTTGTGTAGATAAAAAGTCTGGGTGCTAAAGCAGGAGTCGTCTTAAACCCTGCAACCCCACTTACTTCGATAGAATACGTACTTGATGGTGAGTTTTTTATTTTCTATTCTTTTCTGTTTTCTCGTCTTTCTGTCGAAGGATGATTTCATAGGCAGCTTATTGCATACAAGAGTCAAGTGGTGTCGATCAATGCTAGTTGGTAGACCATGTGTATCGATTAGTCTGAACTAAAGGTGAAGATATAGCTAAAAGAACATTCTCAGAATGGCCTGTTTTTCTAAAAAAAACAGAAACTATTGAAGTATTGATAGCTATGCATAGAAGGATTAGAGGTCCTTCTGCATCACCGTAATGTTTCCGGTACCAATGTTTTGAGTTCGAGTCCAATTGAATTGAGTGTTGACCGAATCGAACTCAATAGCTCGTGATATGTCTCGTCTCATTTACATCCCTACTCGGTATCCTTGTTTTGGTGTGGACTTCCATAGATATTTAAAGTTTATTCTTTGTCGATTCCCCATGTTATATGTTGGTAAAGTGTTAGATCTGACAACTCAAAGATTTAAATAGCGGTTAACAACGGTCATTATACAGTGATATAGGCATTGTTCGAAACCGCGATACTTGTAATTGTTATGTTCGTAATAGCTTTTGTTATTTAAAACATTCATGACTACGATACTTACAATGACCGCAATAATATTCGTTATACTCGCAACCGTGATAAACCACAACCCCAATTAAAATCTCTGTCAGATATTAAAAAATGCATGATATAGTATAGTATTGCGAAGGTTTTAGCATAACCACTTAATGAAAACAGGGATGGCTTGCAGTTATGGTAACTGAATGTTTGTGTAAAGAATGAAATGAATGATACCTAGTGCAAATTCGCCGTTTAACTTCCTGCAAGTGTTCTCTCTTTTTCAACCACCTATATAATCCCCCCCCCCCTCCCGTATAGTTTCGGCTTCGTATTCACGCTATTTTACACATAAAAACAAATTTTATAAGATAATAATAATGGTCGGGTGGTTAGAGCTTTCTTACCTAGCTTTTTCACTTGTTTTTTTTTCTTCCTTGTTCAACAAGAATACTCCTTTTCTCCTTCTTCCTTAAGTCTTGAGATTAATTCTCCCGTTTTCTTTTTTTGTTTAAAAAATCTATAAAAGTAAATTAATATTTTTATATTTGTACTTTTTGTTTAGGTTAGTTCTATTGTAATATTTCGTACGTCGTTCATACAGGTATTGAGGGAAAGAACTAAAATTTAATATTCGGAGCAACTTGTCTAGAGCTATACTCTTTTTCCGAGTTAAATATTTAAACTATTTCTTGTTAAATCAAATACCTAAACTGTAATCTGTAATTACTTTGGACCCACACCACTATTTTATCCGTTTAGAGTAGAGTGATACAATTAGAAAACATAATGAGACAAAAATTTCCCTCTTTCTCTCATTTCTTTGTTCATTATTCTAATTATCGTTCTTCGTTATTTTATTTAAAACATTACCCTATTTATTTTTATTTTTATTAATTTTCTAGTTTTTTTATATTTTAAAAATCTATAAAATTTTATTTTATTAAATTTTTTTGAATGGTTACGTGACATTTTCGAAACGTGTCACCTTACTTAAAAAATAATGGAATGAAAAAGTGATTATGAATGAAATATAGTTTAAATACTTGCTCGAAAAAATAATTAATATAATCAATAATCAGTTGATTTAATGGAATGAGACGTTAGACCTTTAAGTAAGGTTACGAGTTCAAATTCTTACGTTTGTAAATAGAGAAAATTGAATTGGGAGAATCGTTCTCGTAATGGATCTTTGCAAAATTCAATTCAAATTATTTGATCAATAGATCGAATATTGATGTTTATAATAAATAAACCTTTAATTAAATAGTCACTTTGGTTGTTATTCTTTGTTTTGAAGCAATTTAACCCTTAATGTTTTATTTTGGGTCAAAATGACCCTTTATGGTTAAAAATTGTTAGTCAACTAACAATAAACAACTTGAAAATGATTTGACAAAATGACTTGTCAGCAAAAAAAATATAATTTTATAAAATTATTTTTTGAGCGATGTGACATTTTTTAAGTCAACATATTTGTCTATATGGCACGACTATGTCAGCGTTTACTGTCATGCAGGTTTGTTATCACGTCGTTTTATGTCATCTATCGTTAACTGACTAATAATTTTCATCCGTAGAAGGATCATTTTGATCTAATAAAACGTTAAAGATTAATTACTTAAAAAATAATAACAAAAATTATTCAGTCATATATTAGGATTTTTTTTGCTTTATGCTAAATAATTGATATAGTATAAACTTTTTCAATATATAGGCTTAAATAAAAAAAATAATTGCCTAAAGTATACATTTTTTGGACTTTAGGTGCTTAAAGTATTTTTTTAAATAGGTGTCTAAAGTTTCAATTGTTATAGTTTTAGGTGCCGGGTAGTTAACTACTGTTAAAAAAATCCGTTAACCCATAAAAATTAAACACGTGTCATGTTTTAATTTTATAATTTCTTTTAATTAATTTTTGTTTTTAATAATTAAATTTTTTTTAAAAAAAATCTTAAAACTCTAAAAAAATTTAAAATTGTCCCCAAATCCCTAAATCCTAAAACTCCAATCTTTATCGCTACCACCGCCGACTGTCGTCGTGGACCCCATTTGTTCGGTCGCTGGACCCAGTCGATCATTTCTCCTAATTCGCTTTCGTTGGAAACCAGCAAATGGTGTGCTAGCCGAACAATAAATGTCAAATGTGAAATAGTCATTTGATGGACACACCGTTCGCCGATTTCTAGCGACGGCGAATTGGGAAAAATAGTCTGCTGGGTCCGGAGACCAAATGGGTGGGGTCGACGACGACAGCCGACGGCGACAGCGGTGAAGATTTGAGGTTTTGTTATTTTTAGGGGTTTAGAGACTAACTTGAATATATTTTAGAATTTTGAGATTTAAAAAAAAATAAATTTTAAAGTTTTTTTCAAAAATAATTAAAAAAAATCAATATTCCTACCATATGTTGCATTTTAATTGGATAACATTTTTTTAACCGTCGAATACTTAAAATTATACTCCATCTATCCCATAAAAATCGTCCCTTTTGTGTTTTAAAATTGTCCCATTGAAAAACTCAACAATTTTTACTAAATACATTTCATTTTCTACCTTTTATTAGTTTTCCAACAAAACAAACTTTAACTTTTTAAAAATAAAATTGTGATTTTAATTATTTTACAACGCATCTCTTACACAAATATTTTTTTTAAAACTACATGAAAATCAATAAAAAGTATTTTTTAGGGACAGAAAGAATAACAGTCGAAACTTTAAGCACGTATTTTTTAAAAAAATACTTTAAACATTTAAAATAAAAAAATATACTTTAAACACTTATTTTATATTTAAATCATATATATATATATATATTATTTTTACATTACCTTGATGTGATATATGCTGTACCTAGTGGAGCAGGAAACCCCCTAACGAAGTAACTCAGAAAAGAAAATCCTTCTCGTATAAAGTGTGGGTTAATTCCATGCACTCCGATTTCTCTATACGGCCCCTACTTTGTTTTTCAAACACCATAAACACTTCCCTCCGTAATGGCTCCGACCACTACGTACGATGACCGACCCGAAATCTGCTTCTTCGATTTGGAAACCACCGTCCCTCAAAGTCGGGGCCAAGGCCGCGCCATTCTCGAATTTGGTGCCATTTTAGTTTGCCCCAAACGGCTCGTTGAGCTCCAGAGCTACTCCTCCCTGGTCCGGCCCGACGACCTCTCTTCCGTTTCCCCTGCCCCCGTGCGCTGCAACGGCATCAGTCGGAACGACGTCGTTTCGGCACCTTCCTTCTCCGAAATCGCCGGCAAAGTTCACGACCTTCTCCATGGTCCGCATCTCACACTCTCAAGTTCCCATTTTTTCTTTGTATTCTTTTTCAAGTTCCCATTTTTTTAAGTATTTGAATGATGTTTTTGTAGGAAGGGTTTGGGCGGGGCATAATATAGTGAGGTTTGATTGCGTGAGAATAAGGGAAGCGTTCCAGAAGATCGGTAGGCCGGCGCCGGAGCCCAAGGGAATTATTGATTCATTGACCTTGTTGACCCAAAGGTTCGGAAGGAGAGCTGGTAATATGAAGGTATTTTTTAAAGGATTTATATACAAACGTCTTAGTTTTAGGGTTTATGGTCTTGGTATAGGGTTTAGAGGTTTAGGTGTTGGAGTTTAAAATTTAGAGGCAGTGGTTAAGATTTAGGGTTTAAGATTTAGAGGTTGTGGTTTAGTTTTTAGAATAATATGGTTAGGATTTAGGTTTTAACTTATAAACTTGGAATTATAATCCTAAATCCTAAATTTTAACAACTGTGCTTAAATTCTAAACCCCTGCACCTAAACCCCTAAACCTTGCATCTTAATCTAAGACCTTAAACCCTAAAATTAAGGCGATAGTGGAAACTTTCAATTTCCACCGCAATTGTATTAAATAATTACCTTTTTTAAATTCATATTACAAACATTGACTTTCTTTCACATTTTGTAAGTTTTGGGATTATAATATGAAGTTTTTGGTTGCTAACATGTTAATATACTTGAATGCAGATGGCAACTCTTGCAAACTATTTCAAGATCGGAGTCCAGGCACACAGGCAAATGAATATAAACTCTTTTTCACCCTTTGGATAACCGTGAGAATTTTTGTAATAAACTTTCTACTATATGATTATTCAGGAGCTTAGATGATGTTCGCATGAACCTCGAAGTTGTCAAGTTCTGTGCAACAGTTTTGTTCCTGGTATGGTAGTTTCCGACTCCGACTGCCAAATGCTTTCGAACGATGCGCTTAGGCCTTTACATGCATTTAAGAGTTCAATGTTCCGCCAACAGTCATGTGGTTTGTTGGTAGAGTTCTGTTTTCCGAAATTGCCATATTTGCCTTGCCTTAACTTCAAACGTGTTAGATCACAGAGTTGGTATTCGTATGGTATCCGAATCAATTCGTTGTATGGAAGCGTAAATTTAAGATCCTTCGCTGCATATACCCCTGCTCCTGCTTTATACCATTGCCTGCTACTTTTGAATACTGGTCTACTGTTTCCTCTCGTTAAACAAAGCCGGTTTTCTTTATGAGAACGTTTTCGTTTGCTTCTATGGTATAAAGCTGTGTCTGCATACATATACTGCAAGTTCCTTCAATTACAATTCATACATCGGAGTTTGGGAAATATAAAAATGTAGATTTGCCGTGTGCTTATGATATGACAATGGCACACCTACCATAGATGCTCCATGGATGTAGAAATGCTTGCATTTTCTTTGTACCTATGTGATTTTGAGTTGGTCTTGGAATGCCTTGTTTCTCTGCATGTCAAGGATGATATTTATCCTTGAAATGGTTAAATTGAGCATGGTTTGTAAGATTAATCATCTAAATTTTGATCAAAATCTTATATTTATCCTCAGGAATCTAGTCTCCCAGGCATACTCACCGCAGATGGTGCAGGTTCCCCAATGTCAACGAGAAGTAGCAGTAATATCAAGTCATCTCCCGAGCAGCCTAGCCGGAAAATGAACAAATTTTCTTCAAGTTTAACTTCTGAAAATGATCAAAATCGATCTCCAAGAAACAGTGAAAATCATCCTATAATCTCTCTTCTGACTCATCACCCTGGAGAGGCAAATGCAGATGTGTCTAATCTGGCTCAACCAGATCCTTCCGACACGGGCGTACCCCGAAACGAAATGAAAACCGAGGCCCTTCAATCAGATGTCACCATGGAAGAAAAAACTCAGCTAGAGTCTCAGGAAATAGATATTTCTGAAGGTAGCAGCAGTTATGCAGAGTTCTTAGAACCTAATGAAGTTTCTCTAAGTTCTATTAGTGCATCTCTGATCCCGTATTACCGTGGCACGCATCGAATAAGACTGTTGCACGAAAACATTGCTTTACAACTGTTTTGTCCTTGTTTGAGAGTGCGATTTGGAGTCAATGGAAAGTTCCTTGATCAAGCTGGCCGGCCACGTTTGAGCTTTGTAGTCGATGCTTCTCCGGGTTTATGTGAGATTCTGGATGCTTGTGACAATGCTGCGAAAACGATCTTCAAAGAATGCAGAAGCAGTTCTGAGTGGAAGTCTATTGTGGGCAGGAATTATCAGTACATCAACAATCCGACCGTGAGGCTGAAGTAAGTCCTCGTATTGTTTTGAAAATAGAATTAGATTTAAGACATGTACTTGAATCTAGTAACAATTTTATTGATTCGTTTATTCCTTTCTGGCAGCATACCGATAGTAGTCAACGAGGATGTCGCCCGATATGCCGCGGAGATTCATCAGAAGGACAGCTCCGGTACCGAGCAAAAGCTTGTATTCAGCAAATGCGATGCTGCAGAGCTTGGTAACTTGTTCAGAGCTGGGATCTTTGTGGATGCATTCTTCTGCTTGGATACTTACGCTTATCAGGGGATGGCAGGCATCCGATTGGTGGCGAAAAAACTGGTTATACATTGGGATTAGTGGAGTCGAAAGGCCAAGATTAATCCATTTCCTGATTGTTTATGTTATAATCTAACTCATAGATATGAATTGAATTCACACGTTCATAGCTTTGTACCAAAAGAAATAAACAAATATTGATCGACATTCACTGCTGTAAATTTATGTAATTGCAATTTACAAGAGATACATATAGCAGAAATTACCCGGTAAAGAGTTATTTGCGTGTTCAAATTCACAACCATTAGGGAAAATTATTTGATATATAGATTATTTGAATTTTATTTTAGAATTTAGAGTTTAGATTTTAGATATTAAGATTTATAATTTTAAAGTTAAGATTTAAATTTTATAGTGTAAATATGAAAGATTTATAAATTTTTTAGGGTAAATTACGTAAATCATTACTAAATTTTATTCTTAAACTTATTTGGTTACTGAAGTTTCAAAATGCTCAATTTACTCGTTGAAGTTTAGACATTGAACATTTTTTGTCACTTATCTATTAACTTTTTGGTGGCGTGCATTTATCGGCAAACGAAAAAAAATTTCTAAGATCCGAATGACAAAAAAATTCATCGGCACGAAAAAAGCAATATACTAAAAAACAGATTTCATTCGATGACGGAGGAAGAAAATCGACGAGAAAGAAATAAAAAAATTTCAATTATAAATTTTAAAATACTTTTTGACGAAATATAGGTTAAATTCATATTCATAAAGTTAAACAGTAACTGAAAATTTAAGACTGAATAATCATCTATGTTCAACATCTAAACTTCAATCGCAGGAAAACCGCTAATTTCAGACATTTGAAACTACCCCTACAGGCATAAGAAAACAACACCCTTTTTCTCATTGAAAATGAGATTCGGATCTACTTATATTAACATAAAATGAAATTATTTTTTATACAATTCATATTTTAACAATACGATACATACATTATATACATATATGTTGAATTATGATTAAATTAAAGATTCCTAATTATTTGTTAGATGTAAAAAAAATATCATATTTATACTACTAAAAAACAATAATATGTTTGATTATTTGTACTTTTACATGCACGATTACAGTCACATGGTTAAATGCAACGATATAAATTCCATTAATAAAGCAGTTGGAGTCGGACGTTCGATCGAGTCGAGTTAAAAGTTTTTGAGTTATTCGAGTTTCAAGTCTTATTTTACGATTCAAACTTTATTTAAAATATTTTTCAAGTCGAGCTTATAAAATTCGAGTCGAGTCAAATCAAGTCGAATTTTTGAGTTAATTTACAAATTTAATTGTACATATATATTTTTATATGCATATACTTAGCGGTGCACATATATATTTTTATATGCATATACTTAGGGCTGGACAGTACACATATTGATTCCAATTTTAGCGGCTTTCTATATGCATATATGATAAACATATATATTTCTTCATATTTTCACATGTGATATACATAATAAATCATGCAGAATTGACAGACTCGACTCGAATATGAAAACTGATAAACTGATTACTAAAAATTTTGAGTTATTCAAATTTTCATTTCATAACTCAAATTTTATTTAAAATTTTTTATAGTTGAGTCGAATTTATAAAATTATGAGTCGAGTCAAAACGAGTCAAATTTTTTTTATCTTAAATTAAATCAAATAATTTAATTTTTTTAAGTCGAATCAAGTTTTGACCGCCGCTAAAAGCAGTGTCAGATTCATAAAGCTCTGAACTTTATTTTTTTGTTTCCAAGCTTCAATCTATGAAAATGCTAGAAAACGATGGACTTTCAGAAAGCTTATTATTTGAATGGGAGAATCTAAATTCCATCAATCATCGAAAGCCGGAACAATCCTCAAAAATCAAAACCCAGTCATCAAATAAAGCAGCAATGGTCGATGGTAATGATCAGAGACTCCCTTTGTTGAACCGACCTCGCCATTCGGTAACAGTTCTGGACAAGCGTGATAGAAATGACTATATAAAATTCTCGAAAAAGAGAGGTCTAAAAATAAATAATTGAAGTTAAATAGTTGTAAAAAAATTATAAATTTATATATATAATTATGTGTATGTATATAATAATTATTTAAAATTATAAACACGTAAAAAGAATGACACATTTTAAATAAAAATAATTAATTTTTAAATATTTATAAGTTAATTTTTTATTACTCAAAAAGATAATATAATATTTTTTATTAAAATAACTTTTTAGAAAAAAAATATATATCTCTCGCCCATTATAAATTAATGGCCATATTTTAAAAATTGTACATGCCCAAAAATATTTGAACCGCCGCTGTCGCCATCTTCCCACCCATCAACCACGAAAATCTCCATCATCAAATCCAACAACAGCAGCAAAACCCAGTTTCCGAATCACCTCTTTTACCGCCGTCATTGGCCGCCAGCGTCATCCAATCATCCGTTGATGGGGGGATTGGAGATTGGTTGGGGACTTGGTTCAGATTTCTCGAGCTAAGATCGTTACCCCCGCCGGTTATCTGGGTTACGAAAATGGGACAATTGGAAGGGCATTCCGGTCTTTTAGAGGGGTCGTTGACGTGGCGGCCGTGGTGCTATTATGGTGGTTTTGCAAGCGGATAAGGCGGCGGAGGCGTGAGGAGGAGAGCGTGGAACGGTTGAAAAGAACTATAAAAGAGAAAGATGAGGTAAGGTATTCGCTGAAATGCCCAAGTGAAATCAAACCCAACAAATTTTAATTCAACGGAACTTGGATAGTTAAAGCTTTGGAATTCATTTATTATTGGTAATGGATTTTGGATTCAATTATGTTCATTGTGCAGAAAATTGTGGGATTGTTGAACCAAATTGCTGAAATAAAAGCATGTATTGGTAGCACGTCGTAAAGCTCGAAGTTTTCAGAGCTGACCGAGTGATTGTATCTGGTTCAAGATGAAGACCCAGATTCACAAATTTGATGGCGATCCTGGAGAAGACCAAAAGATCAAAAAAAAAAAAATCACAATTTGGTTGAAAATGGGATGTTAACAATTGATTGCCATGCAGTTTCTTTAGTCTATGGACTATATTTTATTTTATTGTTAACATTCTTTCCTCATATTAATGTGTGTATATGAATTAGTATCTGTTTTTCACAATTTTTATGATGTCATAATTTATTACATTATATGTTATTTATTTATATCTATGTTATTAAAATCTAAAAAAATATAAAAGAATATTTTTGTAATTATCCTAGAACATGGAGGGTTCAACCTAAATTCGAATCTAACTCGATCCGAATATTATAAATAATTTGATCTTATCAGATTGAGTCAAAACCTGTTGAGAATGAATTTTTAACTATTACTAGACACTTGTATGCTTGAAATTCTAGGTTACTTGAGATTTTAAATTCGAGTCTCATTCAATAAATTACGTATGATTTTTTTTAGTTAGTTGTAATCTTAACTGAATTTAATTTTAATTGCATTAATAGTTGAATTATTTATATTTATACCATTTAAGTTTTGTAATGATTGATTTCAATATAAATTTATTTCTAATTGTTGATTGGCTGAAAGGTTTGACTTAAAAAAATATGTAGTTAGTCATTTTGAGGAAGATTTGGCTTTCAAATTCTTATATTTTAATTTAAATCACACGACAATATTTGAGGAATTTGAAAATATATATTAAATGCTATTTGATAAACTAAAAATAAATACTGAATAATTAAGTATTTAGTATTGAAGATCTCGATTGACAAAAAAGCAATAATTGTAATTATATATTATTTAATTTATGATTTTATATTATTTTATATAGATCTCGATCGACAAAAAAAAAGCAATAATTGAAGATCTCATATACTTATAAAAATAAATAAATAAAAGACAATTTATTTCAATTATAATTTAAAAAAATAAAATTGAGTCAACATTTTCTGTAAGTAATTATATTCTCATCGTTTTCAACTATAATGTGAATTATCAAACATATTAAAGTTTTTAAATATTTCTTATTCAGTGCTTTATAAAATACACTCTTAGTTTAAAAAAAAATTGAAAAAGACCGAAAGATTGAAGACCAGGCTAAGAAATGAGGAGCAATGTGGTCATGATAGTAAGATTTAGGGTAATCTTTACCCGTGGTCCCTTTTGTTTAGGGTTTGTTTTATTTTGGTCATCCAAATTTAAAAAAGTTATTCTTGTTACTTACGTTTTCAAACGTTTCTGTTTTGGTCACCGAACCGTTAGTCTCCGTTACTTGACTAAGGGGTAGCTGACATTTTTTTTATTTAAGTCACTTACGTTATTGTTTCGTTCCATTTTGGTCACTGGGTCATCAATCTCAGTTAATTTGATGATGTAGCACATCAGTAAAATTGGGTAATTTCTAATTTAACCCTTAAACTTCTAAACTTTTTTTCACCATCTTCAAACAAAAAAACCCTAACCGAAAGATGCCAAATCCAAGAATGTCCTGCCAAATTCAGTGTGATCAATGCCAACGGATGCGGTTTCAAAAGGATGAATACTTTGTAAGTGAAAATAATAAAATTTTCAATAAATATTACAAATCTATTGCATGTAAATCTTAAAAGAAACAATGGAAATTCATAAATCTAACTGATATAAAAAACCAAACAATATCTCTATGAAAGCACAAAATGATCTCTAAAGCAAGTTGAAAACCAATTTTGAGAAGTAAAGCTTCATTCTGACAGCTCAAATCTCTGAAGCCTAAACCACCCTCTGCCATGGGTAACTGAACCGACTTCTATTTTACCAGATGGATACCTCTCGCGCCATTAGATGAACCCCAAACAATTCGAATAATCTTTTCCATAGCATCACATACACCTTTAGGCAACCAAGCAGTTTGCATAACATAAGTAAGGATCGTCGCAAGACTGCTTTTCGTTAATGTGATGCGCCCAGCCAATGAGAGAGTACGAGATGCCCAGCCTGAAAGCCTTTGTTCTATCTTGTCTAAAAGAAAGCGGTAAGTGTAACACCCTCAACATATATTTGATTATTTAATATACATTGAAGATGTTACTAAAGTTTTTAACTGATTTCCTGACTTGTAATTTTTTTTAACAAAGTAGTTCAATGGTTGGCCTTTCTTAGTTTTCAAGCAAAACTATGTCTAGCAACCGCAACTAGTTTTGACCCTGAATTGGTTTGTAAAATACTTTAAGCAGTTATTAAAATGAGAATATAATTTAGGGTGAAAACTATGTATGCTGCCTAAATCCTTTCTTATTTTTGAATTCACTACGCGATAAATGACCAACTAAGTATAAAACTATTTAAAGCATCTTTCTAAATTTTTTAATTCTTCAAACTAAGTCATGATGATAGATCATACAGAATAGCTACTTATTTAATATCTATACATGCCCACTAGACTAGGATGTGGTGATACTTACTGCTAGCACAAGATAACTTGATCCAACAATGTGCAGCTCCTCTTTTGCTATTTGATCCGAAGTACCTACGTGTGATACAAAACACACGTTAAGTATAACTTAGTGAAACATAATCATAATAATGTAAACAATAATTTTAATAACACAGCTCTGTAAGATAGCAAATGATTTTCAATTGCAGTTGATATCATTTTATCATATATAGAACTGTCGTACTTATATAGTTCATTTGACCATTATAATATTCAAATCACAAGATTTGATCTGTCTTACCCATCTTATATACATTAAGCTTTTTAGCTTAACTACTTGCATAATTGCATTTCAAGTATTATAGCCAAGGTATAAAATCAAGCCACGTGTAATGCAGAATTAGTCATGTATCATGACTATCTTAAGAGTCATGTCATTATTGTTCTATATTCATCAAGTGCTCACATGCATAAAATTTCTTCAACAT
This sequence comes from Hibiscus mutabilis, assembly GCA_019671005.1. Lineage (NCBI taxonomy): Eukaryota > Viridiplantae > Streptophyta > Magnoliopsida > Malvales > Malvaceae > Hibiscus > Hibiscus mutabilis. The sequence continues at coordinate 9,810,686 of CM033750.1, forward strand.
AAACATGCTTTCAATATGATTCATATCATCTATCAAATTTGTCATAAAATCATGATATCAATGGTTTATGATCAACAAGTAGTCATACTTTTATCACGTAATCATTTGCATATCATATTCTTTAATATAGCCATACTTTCGTAATGCAATCATTTGCATGTCCTATCCTTTATAATAACCATATTTTTATCATACAATCATCTACATATCATTTCCTTATCATAGTCATACTTTCATTTTGCAATCATTTGCATATCATTTCTTTTATCATAATCACAATTTCATCATGCAATCATTTGCATATCATTTCCTTTATCATATCCCAAAGTACAACAATCATGTGAAGCTATGGTACGCGAGTCATCATGACACCATAGTGTCTACGACGCCTTAGCGTCTGCATCGCCGAAGCGACTGAGATGAGTACGTACTCGAGGACGCTCTTTGCTCATCATCCTAGCACATTTTGTGCCTTTTTAACACCTTAATGTTTGAATTGACTATGTAGAGTCTTTCCTGACTCTGTAGTTCTTTGATGCAGCTGCTAAGACCCTATGGATTCCAACTATACCAAATATTCTCATGTGAACTTATGGTATACGAGTTCGACACCGTAGTGTCTACAATGTCGTAGCGTCTAATGGTGAGTACGTACTCGAGGACGCTCTTTGCTCCTCATACCTTCAGCATAGTAGTGCCTACTTTACCTTCAGCATCGTAGTGTTGGTTCGCAGCTGCTATGACTCTTTTTGGATATCCAATTATATCAAGACTTCACACTAGTACTTAGGCAATTTATTTCCTTTTAGATCAATCATCATTGTTCATATAATAGGGCAATTCACATCTCATATTTCATCTGCAATATCCAATTTATCAAAACTATCAACCATAATTCAATAATAGGCATTTCATACCCAAAATCTAAAATCCAATTTAACTTAGATAAATCATTATTCCATATCCATGTATCACATATGCCACTTAATGCTTCATACCATTTTCATAACTTTGATAAACATACATTTCATTATTATCAAAGTTACTTATTGTAAGTCTTCTTCACATTATATATATATATATATATATATATATATATATATATATACAGATAAAAATGCATTAATTCATCTCACATATATAATAAATGAATAAAATACACTATCGCATGTGCCCTTTATTAGCTTGCCACACTAAGTTCTATTCGATCCTTTCTTTCATAGTACCTCGAACCTTCTTTTGATTCGGATCCAAACTTGATTCTAACTTTGGAGCCTTCAATTTTGCCTAGGAAAATTTTGTGTGTTTTTCCCTTCTTTTTCTATTGACTTTCGAAAGAAAGGATAAAGATGAACAAATTTTTGTTCATCTTTTTCTTATTTATGCCACATGTATAAAAAATGAATATTAAATTCATTTAATTTTTAGGTCCAAATAATCCTTCAACTAAGTTTCTATTTTCAAAATTGCCATCTTGTAAAATTGAAACCAAGTCTAGTTAGAATCCAACTAAAATCATTAAAATATTCATAAAAATAATATTTTATGTATTTTCCATGGCCTATGGAACTGCCTTTAAAATTCTAATTCGATCCGATTACCCGATAATCACTTACTATGATTTTCCAATTTTCGAACTATTGGTAAAATCTGAAATCCTCATAATTCTGATCTCCATAAATAAATATTTTTGACATACAAATTATTCCATAATTTTGTAAAAATCAAAATCTTGAAATTTTAACTCAGTCCAATATACTGATAATTTACCCGAAATCTTTATCGGATAAATTTCTCTTAATAATCCTTTATCTGTTATCCTTACGAATAATATTAAATCGAACTGATTCCTTTTTATCAGTATCAATTACTGACATGAGACTTTCCCAAAAGGTCACCCATCCTATGCATTGAGCACGCTTAACTTTGCAATTCAATCGAAATTTGATATCTTATACTGCATTTTTATTCCCGTAATCTATATTAGATTTTTCTCTATGATCTGTTTAATCCATGTACAAGATAAAATAATTACTGATAAATTCTTCAACACTTGGAAATGACTTTTATAACCTTTTTCTATCATATGGTAAAATTTCATAATTTTTCAGTTCGATCTGGGTATCCAAATTCTACTTAAACTTTAACTACGATTTTCCCAATAATCAAAATATCGGATCAAACCGTAATTCCTCATTCGATCCACACCTATAGGTGATCTATCTATTTATAAAATAAAACACCTAACTTTTGAGAAATTACAACTTTGGTCCTTTAACTTTTCATATTTCCACTTCTATCACCCAAGTTTTAAAACTTATCATTTTGGTCACTAAACTTTAACCTTGAATTCCCATTCCAATTTTCCTTGGATTTTAACCAAATTTTGCGAGTATTCTATTTTACTCGTTCTCTATCACATGACACCTTAAAACTTCAAAAAAAAAATTCTACAGTCCATAATTGAGAAAATCCTAACTTTTGCATTTTTGTCATTTTAGTCACTAAGTAAGCTTTTAAGTCCTTATCTTAGTATTAAATGATCCTAAATCAACATAGCAAATTTTGGGGTATTACAATTCTTCCCCCTTAAGAAAATTCGTCCTCGAATTTTCAAAATGTACATGTTTTAAATAGTTTCGGGTACTATTCTCTCATTTTCTTCTTGATCTCCCAAGTTGCCTCATTCACTTTATGGTTCCTTCAAAGGATTTTGACCAATGGAATTTTCTTATTCCTTTTACCTTTTAATTACATAGGTTAACATTTTCATCGGTTCTTCGTCATATGTCAAATATCGGGTTATAGTTCAATTTCCTTTCCCACAATCCCGTGTTTTTAATAATTTAGGCTCGTAACTTATCTTCAAAGATCAGAATGCTTCAATCTAACTATTTTCTATTAAAAAAATTCTTTTCTTTTCTCTTTTCTTTTCGTTTTTTTACCATGAACTGGTCCAAGTAGGGTTGAGACACCCTATTCATCAAATTCTTATATGTGGCAGAGCGTTTGTAAGTCCAAACGGCATCATTAAGAACTCGTAGTATCCATAACGAGTTCTGAGTATTGTCTTCGGTATGTTTTCTTCTTTAACTTTTAACTGATAATAGCCCAATTAAAGGTCGATTCTTTGGAAACCCAACTACACTTCGGTACTGGTCAAACAAATCCCCAATCCTTAGTAACGGATTATTTATTCTTTATTGTTACCCTATTTAACTGTTGATGATCTATACATAATCGTAAAGAATCATCTTTCTTCTTTTCGAATAATACTGAAGCACTTCACTATAACTCACTCGATCAAATATAACTTCAATCTAATAGCTCTTACAGCTGAGCTTTCAGTTCCTCTAACTGGGTTGGTGCCATTCTATAAGGTGCTATCAATACTTGTTTTAATTCAAAGTGGGCGGCTTCTATTTCAGGTGTGACAACTCCTGGTTTTAGACCGTTGAGATCTTCCTCTAGGTAATCTCGAATGGCTCTATTTCGGACACGAACTGGTTGTTGTTCGACTAAAACTCCTCCTATTGCCACATTATTTTGATTGCCTTCTGGGACAATAGGATCTACCATTGCTGCTCTTTGCTCACGTCTTCTCCTATGAAGAACTCGTTCTATCTCGGGTTCAAACGGGTATTCTGGTGATGTTGGTGTCGCCCTGGTCATACACATATACAAAACCAAAATTGTAAGGCCTTTGAAACCGATTAAAAATAAAAGTAAAAGTGCAAGGAATTAAAAACAAAGTTGCTATTGCCAATCCTCGGCAACGACGCCAGAAACTTGTTGCGTGTTTAGAGTGCTTCGCAATTGGTGTAAGTGTACACGTCGCAAGTTATAGTATAGATTAGATATCGTCTCCACAGGGATTGGTGCTACTTCGGGAATCTAACTTATTGCACTGTAAAAATAAAAAATACAATTGATAATAGGGGTTGATTTTGATGAGTAAAGTAAAAGAGCAATTAAATTAAAGAGAGATGTAATCAAATAAGAGAGATTAGGCCGGGTTATCGTGAATTGTGGGGTAATAGTTGAATGGATTGTTGTGGTAATTGAGTGCTAGAATGGCTCAATTGTTCCATCAATTGGATCCAGTCGAATTGCCTGGGCAATTCTGCGATTGCTTGGGCAATTGAGATTGGAGCGATTGCTTGGGCAATTGGGCGATAACCTTCAAAGTTCGGTGAAGCGTTCTTCAATGGTTTCTCGTTATCCATAACTCGAAACACTGTTAATTGTGCATGTCTTGATAATACATCCCTGCGTGAACCAAGGGTGGACAATAACCAATCTTGCGCTCTTTTTAGCCGTTGAAATCCGCAACTTATCTCTAAGTCGAATTAGTCTTCACCATCTATTGATTGTATGAAAACTATGCTCATTCATTTCTTGAATCTAACTCTCCCTATATTAGATAAATGGATGAATTCACGAGATCCTCTCCCAATTCACTCGCAATCAAAATTAAGAACCAATAATGAACAAACTTTGAATTGAAATTGCAAACTCAAAACCTAAACAAATCTAATCGTTCTCACAACCTCAAAAACACAATAACCTAAGCCAAATAAAATTAGTTCATGGCTGGGTGCAAAATAAAAACAAGAGATAATCTCCCTAGCATGAATCTAATCGACAAGAAGGAAAAAGAACAAGATGTCGACAACCCTCTCTTTTTCTCTCCAAAATTTGACTCTCTTTTGAGGTTGGCGGCTTGGTCTTTATATAGGAGATAACTAGGTTGAAGTCCTTCTTTGAGGATGAAGTTAAGTTAGAATTAAATAACATAAAAGAAATAAATCTCTTTTATTATTATATTTTTATTCCTCCAAAAACTCCTCATAAAACTCTTGGAATTTAATCTCTTCTTGGAACTCCAAATCTTCTAGGATTTATCCTTGTTCTTCGCACTTTATCTTGAACACCTTGGATTTATCCAGTCATCACATGCGGCTGCCATGTCATCTTATCCTCAATTGCCTTGGCAATTTCCCAATTGCTTGGGCATGTAGTTCCCGCACACAAAAGCACACCAAAGTAGTATCTTTTTCCACAAAATCAACCAAATTGGGTAATCAAGCTTAACGGCAAAAGAAACAGTGAAATTATGCATGAATGCCTAATAATGCAACTAAAATGAGCCTAAGTCTAACAATAATTAAGAGTAAAAAAGGTAGAAATATAGTACTTTTTCACACTTAACAATAGCTAAAAATTTATATCATTTGGCGTTACATAAGCAACGATCAAAGCGTTGGCTAAGATCGCCTCTCTGCCAAGTGAAACGGGGTCCAAAATAACTCATATCAATAAGCTCAGATTGGAAGATAAAATCACTAAAAAAAGGAGCAGACACTTGAACGACGTTGAGAACCTCCCTGCCTTTCCACGGATGAACAAATGGCATTGAAATCCCCTCCCAAAGCCCACGGCCAAGCAGGTCCAGGGTCAAGAGCGCGAATTTGATCCCAAACCACCCTCCTCTGGTCATAGTCAGGGCTCGCATAAACAAAGGTGACGAAGAAACTCTGAGAAGAAGAAGTATCCAAGCATAATCCATGAAGGTATTGATTGGAAACAACTAGCATATTAATCTGAATAGTGTCACGCCATAACACCCAGATACCCCTAGATAAACTGGTAGCCTCCACACAAAAAGAATGGTCATAACCAGAACAACTTATAAAACATCAGCCGACAGACCACTGATTCTTTATTCCATGATAGCAGAGATTACACCTAGATGTGTTTCCCTTTTATTACAAGCTTTATATAAAATATGTTTTATTAAATTTATTTGACTTTTTTATTTCTTATCATATTTTACGCCTTAATTAATGTTCAAATTGCATAAAATTTTAAATATTTGTGTATTTACATCGTATTATTGTTTATATTATATATAAATTATTTTAATTTCATATTTATTCGGTAATTTTAAATAAATATTAATGGTGTGTATCTCTTTTTTTAGGTGAAAAATGAAAGTAGTTGTTACCATATATCTCGTTAAAAATCTCCCTAACCTAAATAGAGGAAAAGAGTACACATGGGAACCAATACATAAAACAACGAGAAACCTTAGCAACTAAAAGCTGGAAATAACCCAAATGAAACTAAATGCTAACATTACCTAACGTACTACTAATCAAGCTAAACTACCATCCGCATCATCTCCCTGTAGCAGCGGTAGTATCAAGAATAATCAAGCTAAACATTACCTAACATACTACTAATCAAGCTAAACTAACCAATACATAGGTGTGTATCTCCTTTAATGGGGTACTTTTATTTTTCATAAACTAAAAAGGTATAAATAATTGAGATAAAATAAGAAAACAGTAAATCGAAAAAAAAACATAATAATGTAACTTGACATGTGTAAATTATGTGTGGATTTTTAGTTTTAATTTAGTTATAGTTTTAGTTAATTCTTGAGTTAATTATAGAGTTCAGTACTTTGTAATAATTGATTCACTACTAATAATTGCATCTTTTTTTTATCATAAATAATTGCTTTAGTTGAAACTCTAAGTTATAAATTTGAGGATTATAAAAATTGATTCTCAGTGTAAATTGTTGTAACTTTTAAAAAATAGCATTAGATCCTTTTTAATTTTGAAATTTGACAAATTGATCCTTTAAAAATAAAAGAGCAGTTTAATCCCTCCCAAAATCGAAAATGAACAATTAATGACAACTGAAAATTTAAGCAAAGACATTAAACCAGATCATTTATTTAGAAACATATTTCATCTTATTAGATACTATATTCTTACCCTTCTTTCCCTTGAGAATCTTCTGCTTCATATTCACTGAATTCTTTGCCATTTTACACTCCTTAAGGTTAAACTCCTCCACCTTCCTTGTTGGCTTGAAAACTTCAGTGATCGAAGGGTCCAAAACATCACTCGAAAATGAAATACTAACACCCGAAGCAACGGCCTCATCTCATAGCTCTCGTCCCTTTTCGAAGTTGCCTTCCCTGCATAGTTTAGGTATAAGAACATCATAAACTGGCCCATATCCGCCCAATGAACTCCTCTTCATCCTCTCGAACAACTCGACAGCAAAATTCACTCTCTCGACTCCGCAAAGAACGCCAATGAGATCATAGTAGAACCTAGGATCAGGGGTCAACCCTTGTTCAATCATCTCATCGACTATCATGTTACCCTTCCCGAATCTCCCAGTCAAGTACAAGACTCTAGCCACGAGATAATAAGTGATCCAATCGGGAGCACAACTGGTTTTCTTCATCAAATCTAGAATGCAACACGATTCTTTCACTCTTCTCGTCTTCCCCAAGGAAGAAAGCAATATGTTGTAACTGACTGATGTTGGGGTGATTCTATGGGATCTCATTTCCATCATCACGTTCAGAGCTTCGGGAACAAGGCCGGAAGGGTTGCGTTTAACGTTTGCACCACAAAGGCACCTAAGGAATGTGTTGTAGCAATACAAATCAAGCTCAATGCCGGCTGATTTCATCTCCTTGATAACTCTGCGAGCTTCCTTTATGTTCTCTTGAAAGGACCAACCATAAAGGAGGCTCCTATATACACAAGGCTCGGAAATCTTGTCTTTGTGATGATAAACTACACCTTCAGCTTTCTTCGCATGGCCTTTAGCACATAAAGCATTAACAATGGCAGTCAAACTGAAACTATCTCGCGTACAATTGAACTTTTCCAAGTTCTTAAAAATACCCAACGCTTCATCTTCTCTCCCTAATTTAACCAACATATCAGCCACAACACTGAAAGTCTGGCTCTCCATTCGTGGCCCTTCGGTCCTGAGATCCGAAATCAATATCTCCATTGCCGTATGATCCTTCTTCGCTGCAAACACTCGAACCGCATAGTTAAAGTCCTCATCTTCCAAACTAAAATTCTTAACCGACCACAAGAAAAATCTCAACAACCTTCTAGTGGGAGCTACATTTTCGCAAAGCTTTATAACCTCGGTAACAAGTAACGATGATAAAGAAAGCCTAAGCCGGTTTAAACTCGATTCCAGGTCATCCAAACCGCCAATGGAGCTCGAAACAACCTTACAAAGCTCCTCCAATTCCGGTGCTGTTGTTGTTGATGAATATAGAGAGTGTAAAATATTTTTGGGTTTTGGGGTATAGATAATTTGCGTCAAAAAGCGGCGCCGAACCGGGGTAAACGAGAAATGCATAGTTTCTGAGGAAATTTATCGAACAGGTTGTGTGCGTAGTATCAGACATGGATTCGAATTCTACACATGCAACTGAAAACAGCATTGAGTTATTAAGCTTTATCTTCATGGGATTTGAAGATTACTGTTCATTAATGTAATTTCAGGGAAGAACAAAGTAAGAAAACGGATGAAAGAAGAATCTGGGTTTCATCGTTGATTCTTCTTTTCAGCCATGGAATACTTGTGTTCGAGTCTTTAGTTTCTGTTTCCTTTTAGAGTTGTGAGCTAAGTCTACAGGTGTAATTCGAAGGGAAAGGCAGGGCATTAGCGTCCAAAACTCAAATGGAAACAATTTTTGAGAATATATTTTTTTTTGTACTCCCGAATCTCCAAGGTTTTGTCATGATTAATCTGGATCTATTTGCATCGTACATCTAAATTTGGTGGATGAATCTTTTGATGAAATTTTTTTGCATACGCAAGACCTCGAACTTAAGATCTACTTAAACGATACTAAATTGTTTATCATTTGGAACAACTCTATTGATATGTAAATCTTTAATTTAATTATATCATTAAAATTATTATCAATAAATTAAATGTAATAAGAATTTTTAAGGATTTTTTAATTTCTGGAATTGTAAAATCATTATAAATTTTTATAGTTTCCGAGAAAAAAAAGTAATCTCCGTTTTACTAATAAAACAAGTGTAGTTCAAATAATTCAATTTTTTTATTATCTAAAAATGAATTTAAATTTTAAAATTAAACTTAATTCCAACTTTTACCTATTATTCAAACTTTCTATAATTTTTTTTTAAATAGAACTTTCTATAACTTTAACGTAGCTTGGTTTGAAAATGTTCCAATGTGATGTTATTATACATTTAAAGCTAATTGTATTATACATTAACTCACAATACACAAAATATTTTGTAACAAAAAAACAACATAATTTAAAGAGTAATTTCAATAAAAAAAGATGATGTTCAGTTAAGAAATTTAAATTCAAATAATTTTATCAGTAAAATGTGTCATATTAAAAGATAAAAAAAATATATCATAACACGTAAAATTGTAGAGAATTATACTAAGTAAAAGATTATATACCAACATAATACGAATTTACACCTATATACACAACCATTATCGAAGCCAAAGCTCACTATTCAACAAGTCTGGTTAAAAGGTTAAGAAAAATATGATCTGCACAAACACAATCTACACAGCAAATCAATGTACAAGTGCTGAAGAATTTCAAGATTAAACTCAAAGCTATAAAAATTAAACTTAGTAGAGCTAAAATCTGAAAATGGGTTTAAAATTCTCCACTGAACTCCCCCTTGATCTCATTTTATTATCTACCTTCGATAGTTGTTGTATTAGAGAAAGGTACCTGAGAACCTACTGTTACATTAGAATCATCACTTACGGTCGCCACTGCCACCGCCACGTCGGGGCCGGGATCGGACTCACCGGTTTCATTTCCTTTTTCCAAACCAATATTGTTAGTCTTATCTTTCGGTTGATTGGCCTGCAAAGAAGCCACTTGGAGTTGCAATGAATATTCCAAGTTCCACAACACACCCCCCATGCTTGGCCGATCCACTCCGTATTCGGCCAAGCATTTTTCGGCCGCTTTCACGAATTTTTTCAACGATCCTTGCAGATCGTTCCTGCAATTTTAGAGTCGACGATTTTATCAATCATACCCTTTTGGTGCCACTGCATTGTCCAATCGGTCGAGCTAACTTGATCCCTCGGTAGCCTCGGGCAAATCACAGCCATCGCGCATAAAACCTCGAAAAGAACCACACCGAAGGAGTAAACATCAGATTTCTCGGTAAGTTGCTATCTCCTGAAGTACTCAGGGTCGAGATACCCGAAGCTACCTTTCACCGCAGTACTAACATAACCTTGGTCCATTGCAGCCGATTTTGAAAGCCCTAAATCCGACACTTTGGCGATGAAGTTATCATCTAGGAGGATGTTCGTTATCTTGACATCACGGTGGATGATTCCTTCTGCCGCACCGGTGTAGAGATAGTGCAACTCTCTAGCCGCACCGATGCAGATTTTGAGCCGTTGTTTCTATGTCAATGTTGGTTTATTCGCGGGACCATAAAATGGTACCGAAGCGGACCATTAGCCATGTATTCATAAACCAGGATAATCTCCGAATCCTCGTCACAAAACCTTATCGGCGACACGAGATGCCGATGCTGAAGCTTCGAAAGCATTTGGATTTCAGTTTCGAACTCGTTTATGCCTTGTTCGGATCCATGGTTGCCTCGTTTTATTGCGACATTGGTGCCATCACCTAATGTCCCACTGTACACTTTCCCGAACCCGCTGACACCAATGGCAGCCTTGTCGTCAAAATTTTCTGTCGCATCTTGTAGCTCTTGTAGAGTGTAGAACTTTCCAAGGCCATGGGAGTAAATACTTGAGAATCCACTCTTGCTCTTTCTAGATCCAAAGATGCTTGATTTCCTCGTGCTGTAATAAGATTTACTGCCATGGATTGGTAATAGCCACGAGAAGCTTTTCTTCTTTTGCCAATCTTGGGGTCGTTTCTTCCACCGGACACAAATGACCTCAAGGAACATCATTGCCATAAACGCCAATGCTAGCCCCGACATCGCCAAGATTTTGAGCTTGCTCGATTCGGGCCCTTTATACGAACCATCTACGGCATATAAACCATCCAAGCTATCAGCTATGTTGCTCATCTTCATCACTTCTAAGCCATTGAGGATTGCATTCAGTGTACCGCTATTGACGTTTGTCATCGAACCCAACTTGAACCGTGATCGAATTATTTGTTATCGACGTCGCATTTAGCACAAAATCTATGTAATATGCAGTGGCCAAATCGCCAGCTTTTTTAATTAAATCAAGACCGCAAATCCCTATTAACTCGTTTATATACATATTGAAGTGTAATTCATTCTTAGCCTTTCTCGCAATGTCGTAAAAGTGCATCCTGATGAAATACAAAAAGGCCCCGTCGACCTTCATTATGCAAGACAGATTGAAATTCGGCGATATTGTTTGAGCGTACGCATCGGGCATCATCCGAGCTGCCGTGGCGTAAACCATATCCGGTGCGACCAACCGAGTCACATTTCTATCCGGTCGATATTTGATGTGCCTACCCATGACGTCCTCAGTTCCTTGGGGAAACACATTGAACGGTTCATCCGAAACCCATATTCTGTCTAATGTATCGTTTTTTGGAGTTATCAACGGCCATCTCATATTCAACCGGTACAAGACTTTGAAAGTAACATTCGATAATACGTTAACGGTGTTACCTTGTGGCACCGAGGAGGCCGAATCGGAGAGAAGTTCACCGGGGATCCCTACAATCTCCATTGCATTAATGAATGCGAAAGAATACGTTTGGGGATTGAAAATGATGGAGAAATGTTTAGTGGCATTAACAAGATACTCCTTGAGAACCACTTTGGAATCATTCATGGAAAAATCATGCAAGAGGACGTACTTATCCGTTTGAACGGAGAAAGCCGCCGTCTTGAGATCATATTTCTCATGTCGGATCGGGTAGAGACGAACCCAATGTTTTTCAGGCTTGGAGATGAAGAGCGAATACGTCAAATCCGAAGTAAAGATCCGTACAGTTTTATAAAGATACATCGTCGACGAAGGGGTAAAATTTGTGAACGCACTCTCGGGGATTGAATCGGTTATCGTCGAAACATCTTTATTGGTTGATAAGTAGCTACTCGTTTGAGTATCTGACTTGAATATTCGCATTTGATAAGATAATCATCCAAAGGTTAAACGAACTCGCCAGCGAAGAAAAAGCAACCGAAGGAACTGCGAGAGGCATCATAGAAGAATCAGAAAGGACACGGCCACGTTTGGCGTAAACAAAGCTTTCTTCAAGGTTCAACAAAAGAAGCCAGAAGAGAAGGGAGGAGACATAAACAACCCTAGCTGGCCGGGCCTATGATGATCTCCCCCCTTGGCTCAAACCAGTGGCTACAACCTACCGTATAACAAGGTTGGGAAGGGAAGAGAAAAAAAAACAGAAGCAAAAACAATATTAAAAAAGTACAAGACAAGTAACAGAATATTAAAAGAAACCGTTAACGAGACAGACAGATAAAAGAGTTGTTGGTGGTGGTTTGAAACATGTAAGAAAGCAAGAACAGAAGAGGTACGTGCTAAGCTGTAATGTGTATGGTAATGGGATTATTGTATGATTAGTATGGATTGAGGATTGAAAGGGAGAAGAAGAGAGGTAAACGAAGATTATAGATTATAAAAGAACAAATCGCGTGGTTTACGTTGGGCCAATTAAAAACCAAAATTGTGTTGTCAACATCTTATCTTGAATAACAGTTAACTAAAAAGAAGGGACGACAACGACATATGCAAATTGAGAAGTTGATAAACACGTACGCCTGCAGCCTGCCTTTTTATTTTTTCACCACTGTTCTTCAAGCTTGTTTAAGTTGCCCGATGATGGTCATAGGAGATTTTGGTCGATCCATATCCGACCCAAAAATGTAGAATTTTCACCCAAATACAACTCAACCTGGCATTTTATGACGTCTCACTCGACTTGATCACAACTCAAATTTTAGAGTAAAAATTCGAACCTGAACATGACCCGGCCCGACATAAATATTTTTTTCTTTTTTATTCTATAAAATAGGAAGTTAATTGAAAAAATAAAAATAAAGATGGGCATTATAATAATTATTCCTTTTTATTGGAAAAAATAAGGAGATAATTGAAAAATATATAAAGAGCGAGACATTATAACAATTATACTTAAATATTTAGAATAAAATTAAACTATTATTTCAGGTCAGGTCAGATATTTTCATCTTAAACCCAAACTCGACCCGACATAACACTATCCTAAATAATACAACTCGAAACCAAAAATTTCTTTTCAGAACTCGTCGAGTCTAGATCAAATGGTCATCCCTAAAGTTGCCCGCTTTTTTTAAATATAAGAATGACGTTAATATAATAAAAAAATAATATCATGAAGGAGGATTGAGTGTAGTAATGAGATAACTTAGTTTTGAATATACAAAAATCGGTTTTTATAAAATATTTTGTAAAAAGAATATTTTATGCATTGATGGAAAGATATTTCACAAACAAATTTATTTTTGCTATATGTTTCATTTATTTTTTAGGGTTTAAGATTAAAGTTTTAAAATGTAAATAATAGTGTTTATGGTTATTCAAATAGGGTATAAAAAGATGATCATGTATGTGAAATAATTTTCCGATCACTAATATATGAAATAGTAATCTTTATTTAATAATATATTTAAGATTTACTTAAAAAATATGAGTATATTTAAGATTATTTGTCATTCAAATTTAATACATGCTATCCATAGTTAAAAGTAGTCTTAAATAAGTAATTTTGTCTTTTTTAATTTCATTAATTTAGTCTTTGTAATTGCCCAAAATTAATAATGTTGTCCTTTATTTTTAATTTCATCAATTCACCACTCGAATTCCCCCGAACAGTATCAATTTTACCCTTTTGATTGTCGTTGACTAATATAATTGTTATCACTTGTCGCTGTTTGTCATGTTTGGCACTCTGTCTATAAATAATTAACATATGAGCTAGCATGCCTACATGCTATTTTCTTAATAAATTAATGTCATTCAATAAAATGATGACAAATCAATTTTAATAACGTGACAATATAATCGACGTAAATTTTTTAGAAACTATATATACTTTTAAATTAATTAATTTCAAAACCTTTATTTGTACAATTATGTCATAAAATAGACTCACCATCATCAACATGATACAACAATTGATGACAACAGCAGATGTGGAGGCAAATGGTGACTTCATGTACATAATTTAATGACTTTTTAATCAATGATATTAAAATGACGATATTAATACAATTTACTTGTTCAAAAATTAAATTAATAAAATTAAAAATAAAAAAATATTACTAATTTTAAAAGATTACGAAAGTTAAATTTATAAAATTTTAAAAATACAAAAATATTTGAGAAAAACAAAACAAAACAAAACAACTTTTTTAGATGAAGCTTTGGCTTAAGTGATAAAGATATTCACTATCCTAGGGATGTATTTTTTTCGCGAACAATTCTAATCACCGTTATATATTAATTTTTTTTTATCCTTATAAAATATGTTAAAATTGGATTAGCTCAAATACCATGATGAAAAAAATTCAATTATATCAACAAATTGGTTTAAGAGGTAAAAAGCTTGATATCACTTAAGCAAGTTTTGAATTCGAGATTATGTGTATGCAGAAAATTCTGATATCGTTTAAGCAAGTTTCGAATTCGAGACTATGCGTATGCAGAAAATTCTTGCGGGGAGACTAACCCATGAAAATTATGTGCGCGACACGGGTCGGACTGAATTAATCAGGACAAAGCCTTAAAAAACTAGAAAGGCAACGAATAAAATCTATTTTTTAAAATTAACGTGTCCTAAAAGTTTTTCAATGGATCCCCAAACCAACGTATTATTAAGTTCTTTAATCGGTTATTAAATCATCGAATTAAAAGATTTATTAATTAATTAAAGATATTTATATTGTCTTATTTTATATGAATTTAAATCTTCGCATTTATAGTTTTCTCTCCATAGCCTCTGCGAGTTTTTCTTATCTCCTTCTTGATTCACTGGTGGCGACAATCATTCTTAGTACTGGTTGTCGACCACCGATGTTCATTTTTTTCTTGCTTTTTTATGTTTTGTTTTCTCAATTTTAATAAAAGTCTCTACACTTGTGGCACGCTTTTTATTGACTTTTGTGGTACGCTTTTTATTGACTTTTGTGGTTCGTTTCATCTATCGTTTGGCACAATTTCAGTATACTTTAGCGGTCGTTTGGTGCTCATATAGAGATCCTCATGGGCTAGCTTTCTAATTTGATTCTGTTGATGGCAATAAAAAAGATTGATCTCCACTCGTTTGATGGTTTGTTAGCCGATGTAATCAGAATTGTGTAGCGGAGCAATCTGCCTGATAATTTGATCACTCATCACTCTTTTTTTCATTCCGTAAAGCGTCTCGTTTGGCTAGAGACAAAGACATTCATGAAGGTTTCTGAAATTTGATGGTATGCTAATCTCCATTAGAAGGGTTTGTTTTTCTTTGCACTTTGTATAAACTTTTTAATGGACTAGTCCTTTCTTTTTCTCTTTTTGTTATTCATTGTATTTGTAATATCTTTCATGGTGTTTAATAAAATTCAGATGTTATTATTCAAAAATCTCCACATTTAACTTAACAATCTAAATATCTTTATATTTAATAAAAAATCAAGTTAAAATATTATTAAAATTTTAATTAGTTTAGTGGTCGATTTTGGTCTTTAAATACTCCTTTAAAGTTGTACGAGATTTATGTATTAAACTATCATTTTTTGCCTCTTTTAAGGTCAGACTGAGGCACATACTTTGACCAAAAAGTTATAGTTTAGGCATCTACTTTGACTAAACAATAATAGTTTGAGCACTTAGAAGGGGCAAAAAAAGTTTAGGGCACCTAAAAGGGACAAAAAATAGTTTAGACACCTAAAAGGGAAAAACGAGATAGTTTGGGCACTTATTTTGGTATTAAGCCAAAAAAACTCAATTGTCAGCAGGTTTTATAAACCCTGCTTAAATAGATTTTTAAAATTTTATTGCAATAATTGAATATCTAATTAGGATGAAATATATTAAGACAATGAAATGAGTTATAGTTGCTGTTTGTTAAAGGAACAAAACAGGTAGAATTATTATTAGTTAAACAAATGGATAAGTAGAATTAAATCATAAATGATTGTTCTTCAACAAAAATCTCATATGAGTGTTAAAATCCATGATTTTCCCATTTTCTTTCCTTGGTCAAAATCTTAATTAACCATTGTTTAATAAATCCGAGTCAAATTTCGATTTACGTAAATCTTATCTTATTCAGAGACTGCTGCATCTTTATATTAAAAATAATTATATTTATTTTCTGAATATTCTACTCAGTTATGAACAAAAATTAAAATTAAATTAAATCAATTTAAGTAAAAAAAAATCATCAATTCAATCAATCCAATTGAAATTTATAATATAAAAGCTCTTTTTTATTTCCACTAGTCTATTATATATAAAAGCTATTGTATTCCCACTTGCAAAGCTTATTCTCTCACTCAAACATACACATGAATATATTAATTGACATGTGAAATATATATATATATAAATCCAAATTCGTCTTTGTCTATCGACTATTATTTTAAGCTAATTCATCAATTGATTATAATTTAATTTAATTACATAATTATTATTTTGTTGGCAAACCTTTTTAGTTAGGAAGTCACTTAACCAACTTAAAAGGAACTTATTAATTATATTATTTTTCTTAAAATATTTGTATTTCACATTTGCATCCAACATATATTATACATGAGTATAATTATAAATATGGTTTTTCAAATATAAAATATAAAGTTTAACACACCCTTAAGCATATTTTTATTTACAAAATCAAAATAATATAATTTAAAAATAAATAAATGACATATTATTAATAATATTAAAAGAAGGCAAGGTCAAAACGACCACCCACCAAATTCACAATACCTTATCTTATCTCATATAATAGACCATTGGCAAGTCATTCCAAACCTACCTTTAACCTGGCTTGGCTCGGTTTGATTAAGTTAATTTTTTAATTAATTAAAAAATAGAGTATTTGTTTAATTGATTGCAACTCATTTTCAAAGGGTTGTAAGAACTAAGAATAATGTGTCAAATCAATATTCACTAAGGGGTCGAGTGATCAAAAATACAATATATATATATTATTTCAACTTACATAGATTTGAATGTTAACATTTGTCATTTAGAATATAAAAACTCTTTTATTTAATAAAAAAACTAACTACTGCCCTACTAGAGTTAACTAAAAAAAATGTCTTAAATCAATGATTGCCCTATCTGGATTTTTATTTTAACTGCTCAATGAAAATTAATCAATTTAAATATTGAAAGAAAAAAAGATCACATTTACTTATGAATTTAATAATTATGATCACATTTAAAAAATATCATTTTATTCAATAAAAATTTGTAAATTAAACTTTATACATATAAGAAAAAATAGCAGATTTTAAGATTTTTGGAATAATTTATTTCATAGGAAACTATTTTTCTATGAATATGGGTCAGTTTGACACTGCTTTTGAAAAATACTTTTAAAAGTACTGTCAGAAAGTGATTTTAAAAGTAATTTTGAAAAGTTAATTGTAAGATTTTAGTATTTGATATTACTGTCAAAAAGCGCTTTTGAAAAAAATAAAATGTCCATTTTAGACATGATATTGTAAAGTAAAAATAAATGAATGTAAATGATGTTTAAATTCGTTATTATAAAATTTATTAACACTATTATATATGAAATAAATCAGCCTACATAATAAAAATATAAAAAACATGACAATTCATTAGTAAATTTATATATATATATATATATAATATAAACATTAAATATTTTTAAATAATTAATATAAAATTTTGAATTAAATATAAAAATTTAGCCTCTAAACTATAATTTTTTATATTATTGTAATATAACTAAATATTAATTTAATATATTAATAATTATTTAATATTCTTTATAATATTAAAGTTTTTATTATTTATTTTTATTTAAAATATTAAAATTTTAATATTATTTTAATTATTATTATATTTAATATTTAAATATTAATTTAATATAATAATCATTATTACATTTAATATTATTTTAATATATTAGTATTAATATTTAAAGGTAAAAATAACTTCAATCTAAAAGTAATTTTTCACCTAAAAAACTAAAAATCTTAACTTTTAAGGTTGGGTGAAAAATTATTTTTTTAAATAATTTTTCCTTCAATTTAAAAGTGTTTGGCATTGTTTATTGGTAAAAAAAAATCATTTTTTTGAGTAAAAACTCCTTTTTACAATGCCAAAGGGGCCTATGACTTTCTTTAATATATAAAATAAAATAGAAGATTAAAGCCATCTTGGGGCTTAAGATTTCATTTTCTTTTGTAGGGTTATTATTATTTATTTTCTTTGAAGCAAAGAATGAATCCCTTTACCATGTGAGATATAACTAAATAGAAGAGACTTGGCCCTACTACTACAACTACACCATGTAAAGTAAATTATAAATCTAGCAATTCATAAATACATATCATGTTTGTATAATCGTATTTTTTATTAAAGAAAGAGATTATATTTTTTTGTTGAGATTCTAATTCATACAAAATGAGACAATATGAACATCTTTAGCCACTAGGCTAATTAGTGGATCTCTTGTATAATCGTATTTAAGATCTTCATATTAATCTTTCATGTTATATATAAGTTATGCTTAATTATCTTTTCGTATTATAGTAGTATCATATTATGCTTAAAACTATTAAGTCTAATAAATTATTTTTTTGATAGGGGATTTGATTTTAATACAAAATGTACATTACATAACATTCATTAGTTTATTTGACGAAATTATTATATCTCCCAAATAGTTGTTTATCTAATTATTATTTTTTTGTAATTAATGTTGAAAGTGGTGGAAAATCTTAATATTATATGATATATGATTTATACACATAAGAAGAAAACTAGCATTTACTTACATAATATTAACAATGAGTTTCTTGCTTCTTATGCTAAAAAAACAATGAGTTTCTTGTAGATTAGAAAAAGCAAACAACATTTTGCAATTGCAAGCATGTAAGGAATTAGTCCCAAATAAGATGACGTAGATCTTTTTTATTTTCTTTTACACATTTTTATTCTTTTTAATGAAATAACATATCATTTGTAACGTGACGGCTTGCGTGTAGTCTATATGTACTTTATGTTATCATATTATTTATTTTATATATTACATTAATAAATAACTATAAAATTTAAAAACAACAATGACAAATTTTATTAAAAAAACAACAATGAAAAATGGAGAAATTAGGAGAATATTGCCCCTTAGAATTATATTTGGGGAAATAGGAGTATTGAAGTTTTATTTTAGAAACTACAACAAAATGAATAGTGCATGTGGCGTTCTTTTTTTTAATATTTTTATAGCGTACAGTATTCAGTGCATGGCAGCTTGGGGTGTTTTTAATATTTTTTAAGATGTGGCGTCCGATACCCACTGTTCATTTTGCCGTAAATTTTGTTTTTAATATTTTTAAATGTGCCATATTTCCCTTAATTTAATCCCTAAACACCAATGAAGCGAACATGAAAAATTAACATGATTGTGTATATAGACTGCCATTCGTATTACCATGCCACCACTTTTTTTTTGTAACGTCCATGTTGCCACTTTTAATTAAAGTTTATTCATCTTGTTATAAAAAAATAACGTTTATTCATTATTCCTTAAAAGTAAAATATTAATTCTTTTTGAAAAATGATGTTCAAAATTAACTTTTTAAAGAAAAACAAATTTATTTTTTTCCGAATCAAAAACAAATTTAATTTTAAAAATATAAATTAGCAAAAGGATAAAAATATTAACAATTAAGTTTACTATTCTGTCCTTAGAATTCAATAAAATCTCAAGATAACATTTTTTTAATTAAGAAAAGGGTGTTTTTTATTTAAATTTTCTCATTGAGTTCTTATTTATTAGATGAGTCTGGCTTATTAAGTCATCTATGGTCTTATCTAATAACATTTTTTGATGTTTTTTTTTCAAGGTGAATTTTCACATCTTTCCTACATGTCAATGAGATGGATGGACTTTATTAGCTGAGACCACGGATGATATAGTGAACCAAATCCATCTAATAATCTCTCCCTAATATGGGTGATTAGTAGATTAGAAAAATGGAAGTAAACCCTACTGATTACTAGTTGCTTTAAAAGGGTACGTGTTAGATTTTTTATATACAGTGAAATTGGAATTTTAATTTTATAAATAGAATAAATTAAATTAAAAAATCGTTTTGGTAATGAATCTCTATATTATCATCTTCGAATTAATAAAACAGAAATTTATAGTTATAAAAATGAAAATAAACCCTAATAAATAAGAATGAACAAAACTCGACTCGAAAGAATTGAATTATTTAAATCGATGCGAAAATACTCGTCTTGATTTGACTTATTTTGACCCGACTCGAAAATTTTTAAATAAAATTTGAGTTATAAATAAAAAATTGAATAACTCAAAATTTTTAATAATTAGTGGGTCGGTTTTCAAGTTCGAATAAAATTTTCAATTCTACTATATCTATATATATATATATATATGGCTTTAGAAAATCGTTTAAATTAGAACTAATTAATACCATAATATTATAAATATTTACAATTAAATTTGAATAGAAATTTAAACAACCCAACTCACTCAAATTTCATAAAATTAACTTAAAAAATTACAAATAAAATCGAAATTATAAAATATGATTTTCAACTCCATTAACTTAATTTTTTTTTCTCGAACCCTCGACCGGATCAAAAGTTGACCCTTAATAATAAATTCAAACAGTCTCTCATGGTCATAATCAATCCCCGTTCACCTTCTCCAATCTTCACCTCTGCAACTCTGTTAGTTTTTAGTTTACCGATCATTTTTCTTTCTTTCTTAAAATAAAATAAAATAAAACCCACCCTTTGAAGATAAGAAGGGAGGAGACATCAGGGCTTTGTGTTTGCATTTGCGTAGACACAAAAATTTCCATGCTTCTCTGCCAATCCGCCATGGAAGACACCTCAAGAACTCAAGCCAACACCATCATGAGAAGATCAATCTACACTTTCCTTCAAAACTATCACTATTTCACAACCACATCTGCACCACTCGCTTTCCCTTACGCACTCTCCATCCTCGTTTCCCAGTTCTTCGTCCCCCTTTCCCCTCTCTTACCAGCTATCCACAGCCACCTCAGAGCTATTTCCATGGCGGCGGAATTCCCACCGTCGTCCAACTTCTTCACCGTCCTCAGTTTCAAGATTTCCCAGACCGTTTCGTCATCTATCTTCGCTCTCCCTTTCACCCTTTCCTTCTTTCTCTTATCCAAAGCCTCCATTATCCATCTCTTCAAACACAAGTCCCCGTCTTCCTTCTCTTCAATCTCATCTCTTTACAAGCCTCTGTTTTCCACTTTCATATGCAATTTCTTTCTACTTTTGGCTGCAAATTCAACAGCTTTCTCTATTTTGTTCTTCGGGTACCATTTCGTTAACGGGTTCGGGTTTTCGTTATCTCCCAATTGGCTCACCTTCATGTCGGCTGCCGGCGCTGTTGTTTATTCCGTGATTATTGCTAATGCCATTATAGTTTGTAACTTGGCTTTGGTTTCTACCGGAATGGAGAATTCCGGTGGGTATTTAGCGATTCTGAAGTCTTGTGTTTTGATAAAGGGGAGGACTTTGACTGCTTTGGCATTGGCGGTGCCCGGGAATCTGGCGTTGGCGGTCATTGAAGCTCTGTTCCATTACCGTGTTGTTGTGAGAGCTTATGGTTACCGTAGCGGTGGTGATTTTAGTGGGTTTTCGATGGCTTTGGAAGGGGTTTTGATTGCGTATTTGTACTCCATTTTTGTTGTTCTTGATACTGTGGTGAGCTCCATGTTCTTCAAGAGCTGCAAAAGTGGGTGTCTGGTGGATCGAGAAGGGAGATATTGTTACAAGATTGAGATTGTTGCAGAGAAAGATGGGAATGCTTATGTGATGCTGAAGAATATTGAAGAATTCCCATAGATCAAAGTCTTGAATTTTCGAAGCTACATGTAAATTCATACAAACAGGATTGATTTTCTGAGAAAAACAGAATTTCTGGGGGAGGGGGGGGGTATAGATTCAAGACTCGGGAAAAAGAAGTGTCTCTCTTTTTTTTTTCAGAATTGTAATATATTTTGTTTGGAATTTGGGAGTTGATATTCTTGTATGTTCTGTAAACAAAAGTAAATACTGGGAGAAGATGAAGGGAAAATTCCACATTATGTTATATTAATATGTCATGCCATGATCAAGAAATATTAAATGTCCGAAAAAAAAATGATCAGTCTAGTTCAGCTTTGGTTTCTAATTATCTGTGATGTTGGATATATGAAAAGTTGATGAATTTTCTTTTTTAGTCGAATGTTTGTGCTCTGTAAAGCAACATTAATAGAAGAGAGATCTGGACATCAAAACACTGAGGAACCCACACATTTTGTAAGACTCACAATTTCTCTCAACACAATACTTTATGATTAGGCAATATTTTCAATTCCCAAACTAATCAAATGCGATCCGATGTTTAACCATATTGGAACATTACAACCTCCAAATTGTTAAAATAACGATAATACCCATAGTTAAAATAAGAGTGATTCTTGGAGAGGACATGAGTTCAATCCTTAGGAACGACATTGTTTGGAGGGGTAGTCTCGTATCCCGAATATGGACCGTAAAACAGACATGCATATTATTAAAAAAAAATAGTAATTTTAGATATATACAATAAGAGTGTCTCAGAAGAAAAAAAAAAACTCCAAAATGAATTAAGTTCAATGTTTATAACGAAAAACAAAATATTAAGTATAGAACAGTGGTAAAACACGTGCAAAAACAAAATGAATTAAGTTGTAGTTTTGAGTCATATTACAGTAATTTTCCATGAATTACTTGATTGAGGAAAGAAATCAAATGAAATGGAAGAAACCAAAAGAGGTTTTACAAATGGGCAGGCTATATATTCTGGGTGCTTTATTACACTTGCAAAACGAAAGCCCCTCTTCTAATCTCTCTTCTCCTAACACCTAATTATCCTATACAAACTCTTCCTATGGTGGGCTTTTTTCATGGTGGGAAAACAAATGATTATGTTACAAGAATACAAGCTACACTACATGTTCTCATGGTACAGTGGTCTCACTGGCTTTGTTGATTCCACAGACATCCATTCAGATGCTGAAACAAATATGCCAGACAAATGGTGGAAGCCGAAAAGAAATCAATCATCATCGAGAGCTGCTGGTCCACCCAGTTCGCGGTTCTGAAAATAATGCTAGAAGGGTCATAGCAGCAGTTACCTTTGATAACTTATAGTTTAAACCTCTGCCGTTCATAACCCTCTCTCAGCATACTCGTTCGGTCCATCTGTCTAAAAAAATCATTGACTCATTCATAGTAATGTGAATGAACATCTTCCCATAGAAAATGCCTTCTGAAGCCTTATGCATAATTCAAGGGGCCTCATTTACGACATCTCTTTAAGACATGTAACAGGAGGCACC
The DNA here is from genome assembly GCA_019671005.1 of Hibiscus mutabilis. Lineage (NCBI taxonomy): Eukaryota > Viridiplantae > Streptophyta > Magnoliopsida > Malvales > Malvaceae > Hibiscus > Hibiscus mutabilis. Next base: position 9,834,133 of record CM033750.1, read on the forward strand.
TCAAAAGTCCTCGAAAGCAGCAGTTCCTGCAATTCGGTCATCGGCACGGATCTCTGCTGATTGGAAGGTGCACATTACCTTGAAGGAATAGAGAAACTTGTTTTAAACTATTTTGCGCTCTTCTTTTTAAGGTTGGCTGTCTTGGCTTTCTCCATTTCAGCCTCCTTCTCAGCTTTCTTCCTGTCCAGTTCAGCCTGTTTAACATTCTCTTCATGTGCTTTCCAGAACAACCTCACGAAATTTAAGAGTGTTGCAGTAACTGCATTGATCAATACAGCATCAGATTACAAAAACTTCACCATATAAAACTAGCATACAACATTCAGATTCGAACGGTTCAACTTCAAACAGCTTAAATTACTGAGAGTCGAGAGTGAGTATCGAATATGGACGTGTCTCAGGCAGATATGTGCAATTTCTTTCAAGATTTTTATGTAATTAGAATGTCTTTTGGAACATCATATCCCCATACCCATAACCATATCCAGATGTGGTTAAGGCACGTATAATTCAAGAAAACTTAAAAGTTGGAGCAACATAGCAAATCACCGTATAAAACCAGTATACTGTGAGGGACATCTTGATCTAGAAAATAAACAGAACCCTAACTAGGATAGAGATTTAGATGTATACATGAAATACGAAACAGAATCCTAGTTCAAATTAGGTTCTTGGCTCACTTTTACCTTTCACTATACACTTTTGGTGATAAAAAGCAAAATATGGGCGTTGATATTAAAAAGGTTAATTGCAACTATGACACGGTTTTAAATTGCTTCCCAAAATTCAAAATGTTATAATCGAGTCCTCAAAACAGGGACGGAACTAGGATCAAATATTGGAAGGGGGCAATTGTCTAAGTCCAAAACAATAGGGACACTTTAAGTATTTAATCTCAAAAATTAGCGGGGGAAAAAGCTTTATTTGACTAAAGTTTAAAGTGACAGGGACCTAAAGTATCATTAAACCAAAAATTTAGGGAGGGGCTCTGTGTGGCTCCATCTCTGCCTCAAAATATCAATATGTATCATTGAAGACTTGAATCCATCAGCCAAACTGTCAACTTCGATGTTAAATGCTAGCTTGGATCTTACGTGAAGTATACTTAAAACGAGTGGATCAAATTTTAAACACATGCATATATACCATATAGATAGCTTGTGTCTAACATGTTAAGAAACAAAATAAAAGAAAAAAAACTTGGATCAAAATTTGATTGTGTTCTAATATGCTTTGCGTCATATCCAAGCAATGACCAAGTTGACAACAAGGCTGACAGAAAGGCCTGATTGATATCATATTGATGCTTTGAGGACTTCAATTAGAACGTTCTGCAGTTTTGTACAATTAGCCAATATAAAAACAAAGATACCTTCCAAGATAAAATAAAAATTAAAAGTTTTATCATGTAAACAAAATAAGAATATGATAAAACCACCATACCTAACTTGGTATTTACTCGTTTTTAACCAAGTATAAATTTGCCTTTTACCATATGCTGTTTTTTAGCAAAAAATTGAGGATGCTACAAAAAACTAAATAGAGCCTTAGAACGATGAAAAACCTTATGGCCCATTTTGTTTTCTTAAAAGCTTTATATTTCACAACTATATTTCAATATGATAAGAGAAATGAGAGAGAAAAAGTCTGGAAACCCCAGTTCTATAATTCTCTAAAAGAACCAGACAACTACCTTAAATTGTCTTTTAGTTCAACTTTGTTTTATTGATTTTAGTTCAACTTCCAGAAACTTTAGCCCACAAACCTCATGGGGACTGATTCATGAGGGGAAAAGGAAGCGGGGTTGGGTGTTGTGTGAAGGTTGGAGAAAAAAGAAAAGAAAGATGGGTCATAAAATGCCTTCTAATATTCTTATTAAGGACATTGCAGTGAAGACATAATCTATCTTACCAAGATTCAGATGTGAGCATCGGATACAAGTATGTACCAACACGGGTTTGTAGATTTTTCATGCATTTGGAGGTTCACATCCCTATACTAGAGGTGTCCATGGGCCAGACTAGACCACAACCCGGTTTTTAAAGTTTCCCAAGCTCAACCTGGCCCACCCAAATAACCTATTTTACTGTTTAAAAATTTTCAAAATATAATTTTATATTAATATTTATATGTTTTTTATAATTAAACTTAAATAAAACTCTTTTAGAATTATTTAAATAAAGTTCGAGTCAGCCTGGGTGAGCATTACGGTCCGTGGACAGCCTACCCCATACCTATGTTTGGATATGCACCAGAAGGTGTCAAATACAAGTATTTCAAGAAAAACGAAGAGCCGAAGCAACAAAGGGCATTATAGGTATAGAAAGTATTACTCTAGAATCTACCTTGCTCAAATGGGCATCGGGCAGGATCCTCACCAAAATAGAGTGCAAGTGCATCTGCATTTCTACCCTGTCCACCAAAAAGTTGAAAAAATCTAGATGATTGAATATAATCAAGAGTTGGACAACAATTGATGATGTATCAATGAGAATGTCAGCAGTTGACAAATTACCACTGTAGAATATAGATTTGTTAAGGACACCACCTCCGTCTCAGCAACAGAAATAAATTCCTTTAACGTCTAAATTAAAACAAGAAAAAAGAAATGTTTAGAACAATAAAAGCATTCCACATGAAAAAGCCGTTGATAGTGTTAGATGTAGACCACAAGGCTACATAACAGATGATCACTCCAATGCACTAGAAAATGATATAAAACCTATGGTATTCAAACGGAAAGGACTACCATGTAAGATCAGAGAACATTATCCGAAGGAACTTTCAAAACAGAGTATCACTTTTGCAATTTAAACCTGTATTACTCTGGTTCTTTTTAACTAACCAACTTTTAGGGGCATTTCATGTTCACATACAACTTCTCTTATTGCATTCTATAAAATAGTTACACATGCGGAGGGTGAAAAACAAGAAAGCTAGTAGCCAGCCAGGAACTTCATTGATAGTCAATCAGGAATACAAAGCTGAATGAGGTAAGATACAGTTAGACAATGCAACAAACCTTGTACAGCTACATGGAAGAATAAAAGCAATGAAACAACTATGTACCTTCTGGAAAACTTCGGACACAGGACCATCATTTTCGGAAGCAACCAGCTCCTGCTTAAGCTTTTCTAATCCCTTAATTATAGCTTGCATTTCTTCTGCTAAAGATTTTAATTGTATCTGCACAGGAGGCAAGGCTTCAAACTAAACATAGTGTCATCAAACTACAAAAAAAAAAAAAAAAAACTCAAATGCTAAAGACTGATGGAAACCTTGGTTGCAGCCTCTAGGCTAACAAATTCCAGGTGAAAATCCAGAAGTGCGGGTGTCTTGGCGGCTAGGACCCGAGCAACAATAAAATAGAGTTGAGCCTCAATTCAAATTGCCGGTTGCCGGTTGCATCAGAAACAAGTGTGCCAGTAGTAACGTAACATAGAAACTGGGTATAAAACATAATTCAGGCAAATATTACAAGAAGCAGAATGACCTTCATAACACCACAGAGTAAAAGAAAATTAGTAAACAAACCTTGCAAAGATAATGCATCAGTGTCATCTTGCTGGTAGAAGCACATGTATCTGTGAGCTTTAGAAGACCGTCCAACTTAAATCCAATAGCAGAACCTGTATAATTGTAAATGATTTGAAACTTCATATTAAAGGAACATGCAACAATTAAAAGATTTTCACCAACTCAAATCTGAGTAGTTGACCAGCATTAAATGCATAATAAATAAAAATAAAAAGATACTGTGCTTCGAAATAGTAGCTTTCGTAAGAAACAAAAAATAAAACTGGAGCTAGTAGCATAACAAGGAATAAAGTATTAATGATGCCAGCATCATGTAAAAGTTCAAAGTAGAAGACATAAATTTGGAAACCGGACGACTAAAGGACATATATGCATAACCCAATTAAAGTTCTAGCCATTGAGGATGCATAGATGATTGCACCAGTGAAGCAATTTTCCTTTGATTTAGATTTAAATACATGCCTTAACCACCATAAAATGTACCAAGTTAGTAGACATCTATGAAATTTATAAACAACGTAAACGCCAAGACTCTAAGACGCCAAACAACTTCAAAGATTAAGACACAAACTAGGAACTGATATGAGAAGTTCAGAAAAGCATATTTAATTTTTCTTCTTACATCCAAATATCATATGGCATTTCTTCTAAAGAAGAAGAAAGTAGCACATGGGATTATAAGGTAAGCCTTAACAGCATCTGATAGCAACTATCAGAAATGATAAGTGTAGGTTATTGTGTGTAAATTAAATGTTGTACTCTTATCTTATCTCATCTAATAGTTTGAATTTAAAAGTTTAAATCTAGATAAACTCTATCTCATTAAAGGATAAGAGTTATATCTCTTAGGTAGACTACTCTAGGTTAACTACTTGTAGAGCCTATAAAAGGATTACTCTTGTACAACATTTTTGGAAGAAGATTTAACAGAGAAACACTCTAAAAGGTTCTCTGATTTCAACATGGTATCAGTTTAGGTCGATATTTTCTTCCAAATTTCAATTTTTTTCCTCTCCTCTCTCGACCTTTCTTCCCTATTTAGAAAACATGGCTACAGCAGAACCTGCTGCTTCTGCAATTAGCTCTCCAGTGAGCTCTCGTCCATCTGATTTTGTTGGTTAGCACGAGTAAAATAGAGTTATAAATCTATTAGGAGTTGTAATCTTGTCCTAGTAAAGTTATAATTCTATTAGGAGATGTAATCTTATCCTAACAAGTAGTTTAGTTTTATTTAAACTTTGTAAAGAGATAAAAGTCCTATCCTTGTAGTTAATTACTAAGGATAAAACTCCTTGTAAAAGTCTTTAAAAGGACTTTCTGTTGCACATCGAAAAGACAGAGTAATTATAATAAAAACTCTGATTTCTACATGGTATCAGTCTAGACCGATCCTCTTTTCCATTAAAATTGTTCTTCTCCTCTGTCGACATCTCCTTTCTCCATGGCTGGATCAAATTCTTCCTCTGATGTTAGCACTCCTGTGACCACTCGACAGACTGATTTTTCATTATCCGATGTCTCTCTTTCTCCCATTACCTCCTACAAACTTAATGGGAACAACTACCTTCCATGGTCTCAATATGTGAGGCTTTATATCACTGGTAGAAGAAAAGAATCCTATCTTTTCGATTCTCTCGAAAATTCAGAAAAAAACTGATCCTACTTAAAGAATTGGTTAAGTGAAAATACCACGATCATGTCATGGTTGATCAACTCCATGATTCTGAAGTAGGAGAAAACTTTATGCTCTTTAAAAATCTTTGCCGAAAACTGGAATGCTGCTCGAGATACATATTCAAGTGTTGATAACACCTCGTAACTCTTTGGGGTGGAAAATCAAATCAAAGATCTTCGCCAAGGAGAGATGATGACTGTAGCTCAATATTTTGGGGTTTTGACTAAATGCTGGCAGCAAATTGATCTATATGAAGCTAATGATTGGAAGTGTTTCAAGATGTTATTTTTTACAATAGTCTAAAAAACCAGTAAGAGAATTTTCCGATTTTTTGTCCGGCCTTCATGGGGAATATGATGGGGCCAAAAGCAGGATCTTGGCCACTAAACCCCTTCCCCATGTTCGTGAAGCCTTCTACGAAATAAGAAGAGAGGAAAGCGGCGTTCGTTGATGGCACCACTGTCCAAAGATGCAGATTCTTCTGCACTCCTTACACACTCCACCTCTGGAAATAAACAAAGGAGGGGGAGACCTTGGTGTGAACACTGCAAAAAGGTTAGCCATGTCATGGAACAGTGTTGGAAACTGCATGGGAAACCAGCCGAGTGGAAGCCTCCTCAATCCAGGTTTAAGAAGGAGGCTCACCTTGCATCTCCAGCCAACTCTACCAGCAGCTCGTCTAGCAATTTTAGCAAGCAGCAGATTGAAGAACTTCAACAACTTTTCAGCAAACTGTCATCTAAATCTTCTCCTAATGCCCTCATGACCACAGAAGGTAGCATCTCTTGTTTGACCACCAATAATTCTTTGTTTTGGATAGTAGATTCTGAGGCTTCTGACCATATGACAGGAAATCAAAGCCTTTTTTCTACATTTAGCAGTCACAAGTCTGCTTCCTCAATCAGAATAGCAGATGGTTCTCTATCCATAGTTAAAGGGAGTGGTTCAATTCAGTTAAATGATCAGCTAGTGTTATCTGATGTTCTATATGTTCCCAATCTTGCTTGCAACCTGCTATCTGTGAGTAAATTGGTTATGGATGTTAATTGTGATGTTAATTTTGGGATTGTTGGTTGAATTTTTCAGGCACGGGACTCGAAGAGGGTGATTGGCAGTGCTAGGTTGTGCAATGGCTTATACTTACTTGATGGACTCCCCTCTCAGAATTCAATTTTTTCCACTTGCCTTAAGACTTCAGTTTCCTCCAACAATTCGATTTCTAGTGAAATAATGCTATGGCATTATAGGTTAGGACATCCCAATTTTTTCTATCTTGCAAAGTTGTTTCCCAATTTATTTATAAATAAAAGTTCATCTTCTTTTAACTGTGAAGTGTGTCAAATGGCCAAACATACACAAAAACCATATGTTTCCTCAAAATTTAAACCTACTTCCCCATTATCTATTATTCATAGTGACATTTGGGGCCCTTCCAAAGTAAAAGGCATCTCTGGGTTTAGATGGTTTGTGTCTTTTATTGATGACTATTCTAGAGTCACTTGGACATTCTTGATGAGAGATAAATCTGATGTAGACACAATTTTTATAAATTTCTATCAGATGATTGAAACCCAGTTTGAAAAACAAATTAAAATGGTGAGGAGTGATAATGGTAGTATCTTAGCAGGTCTCTTGGGTCTTTTTTTAAAGAAAAAGGAATTTTGCATTTAACTTCCTGTGTTAATACCCCTCAACAAAATGGAGTGGCTGAGCGGAAAAATAGACATCTTCTAGAGGTTACTAGGTCCCTCTTATTTTCGGCTAAAGCTCCTAAATATCTTTGGGGGGAAGCTCTTCTTACTGCCACATACCTAATTAATCAGATGCCTAGCAAGACACTAGGATTCAAGGTACCTACTGAAACACTTTTGTCTCACTTTCCAAATTTCAAACCATTATCCTCAGTTCTTCCTCTTCGAGTCTTTAGATGCACAGCCTTTGTTCATGTGCATAACAGTAATCGGGGTAAACTTGATCCTAAGTCACTAAGATGTGTGTTTATAGGATACTCCTCGAGTCAGAAGGGCTACAAATGTTACTCCCCATCCCAAGGAAAAACCTACATATCCTTTGACGTCACCTTCTTTGAAAATCAGCCTTATTTTTGCAAAAATGAAATCAGGGGGGAGAAATACAGAATTTCAGCCCTTACTTAACCTACAGCCTATCATCTCGTTGCCTATCCTTGATGAAAATCTCAATACTCAACAGTTTGTGTCCTCCTTGCCTTCTTTGTCTACCTATGATGAACCTGTGACTGCTACACCTAGTAATCCTATTGAAATACCTTCTCCTCAGTCAAAAATTACCAGTCCTTATACAACACCTCCTCCAACACTTAAAACCACCTCAAAAACTCCACTCAAGGTGTATACAAGAAGGAAAGGACCTGTAACTGAAGAACAACCAAACATTTGCCAAGAGCCTGTTTTGGGTCCTGCTGCCGAGGAAATAAGAGGTAACATTATCCCACCAGACTCTTCAACTGTTGATTTAGATGACTTTCCTATTGCTATTAGAAAAGGGGTAAGGAAATGCATTGTTCATCCTATTAACAGATTCGTTGCTTATGGAAATTTATTGTCTGGTTTTAAAACCTTTACTACTAGTATTGACAGTGTGAAGATTCCCAAGACAGTAGAAGAAGCTTTTGAAAGTCCTGAATGGAGAAAAGCTGTTGAAGAGGAGGTTAAAGCATTGCAGAAGAATAACACCTGGAGTTTGACTAATCTGCCGAAAGGAAAAAGGGTTGTTGGGTGCAAATGGGTTTTTACTGTAAAGTACAAATCCGATGGGAGCATTGAAAGACACAAGGCAAGACTAGTTGCTAAAAGGTTCACTCAATAATATGGAGTGGACTATCAAGAAACTTTTGCACCAGTAGCCAAGCTAAAATCCATCAGAGTGTTGTTTTCTGTGGCAGTTAATAGAGACTGGAAGTTGCATCAATTGGATATCAAAAATGCATTCCTAAATGGAAGACTTGAGAAAGAAGTGTACATGGAAATTCCACCAGGCTTGGGAGGAAAGGTGACAAAAGAGACAGTATGCAAGCTAAATAAATCACTCTATGGGTTGAAGCAGTCCCCTAGAGCATGGTTTGATAGATTTGCGAAGGCTATGGTTAAAAATGGTTTCAAGCAAAGCCAAGCAGACCACACTTTGTTTAGAAAGGTGGCATTCAATGGTAAGATGACTCTCTTAATTGTCTATGTTGATGATATGATTATCACTGGGGATGACATAGAAGGAATAGAGAAGCTCAAATCTGTTTTAGCAAAGGAGTTCGAAACCAAGGACTTGAGAAGTTTTAGGTACTTCTTGGGAATGGAAGTTGAAAGATCAGAGGAAGGTTTGGTTATCAATCAAAGGAAGTATATCCTTGATCTACTCACAGAGACTGGAAAGCTTGGGTGTAGACCAGTTGACACTCCAATGGACCCAGGTTTGAAATTTGGTAAAGAAGATATGGGGAATCCTGTGAACAAGGAATCCTACCAAAGGCTGGTTGGAAAGTTGATTTATCTTTCACTCACTAGACCAGATATTGCATACTCAGTGGGCATAGTTAGCCAGCACATGAGTGACCCCCGAGAAGAGCACTTAGAGGCTATTAATAGGATCCTAAGGTACTTGAAGTTCACACCAGGATCTGGGGTTATTTTCAAGAATCACCAGGACAGAACAGTGAAAGTGTATACAGACTCAAGTTGGGCAGGTGAATTAACAGATAGGAGACCCGTAAGTGGTTATTGAACCTTTGTATGGGGTAATCTGGTTACTTGGAGAAGTAAAAAACAATCGATTGTCTCTAGGAGCAGTGCTGAGGCAGAGTTTAGGGCAATGGCCCTTGGGATATGTGAAGGAATGTGGATTAAGAAGCTTCTGACTGAACTAGAGTTGGATGGAAGTTCACAGTTTGAAATTTATAGTGGCAGTCAATCGACAATGAGCATTGCAAGTAATCCTGTGCAACATAACAGGACCAAACATATTGAAATAGATAGACATTTTATCTATAAGAAGGTCAACAATGGGATTGTAAGGCTGAACTACATTCCTAACAAAGACCAGCTTGCGGATATCTTCACCAAGGCACTACCAAGAGCAACCTTTGATGTGCTTTCATCCAAACTGGGTGCATACAACATATACACGCCAGTTTGAGGGGGAGTGTTGGTTAGCACGAGTAAAATAGAGTTATAATTCTATTAGGAGTTGTAATCTTATCCTAGTAAAGTTATAATTCTATTAGGAGATGTAATCTTATCCTAACAAGTAGTTTAGTTTTATTTAAACTTTGTAAAGAGATAAAAGTCCTATCCTTGTAGTTAATTACTAAGGATAAAACTCCTTGTAAAAGTCTTTAAAAGGACTTTCTGTTGTACATCGAAAAGACAGAGTAATTCTAATAAAAACTTTGATTTCTACAAATTTTACCCTTTCAGATGCGTCTCTTTCTCCCATTCCGTCTTAATCAGTGAGACCAGCAAAGTGGAAATCCCAACGGGTCAAAGCCCCGAGAGAAGCACATGTTACTGCACATGTCAGTTCTTCCAGCAATTTCAGTAAGCAACAGATTGTGGAGCTCCAACAGATGTTTGATCAAATATTCTCCAAATCAGATTCTACTGCATTCCCTGCTACAAAAGGTGGAATTTCTTGTTTGGCCACAGTCAATCCCTGGAGTTGGATAGTGGATTCTGGTGCTTCTGACCATATGACAGGCAATCGTGACCTTTTTTATGAGTACAAGCCACATTCGTTTGCATCATCTATCAAAGTTGCCGATGGATCTCTCTCCATTGTATCAGGAAGTGGTTCTATTAAATTAAATGATCATCTAGTACTATCTAATGTTCTTTATGTACCAAAACTGGCCTGCAATCTGCTGTCTGTTAGCAAAATTGTTGAAGATGAGAATTGTGATGTTAACTTTGGGCTGTCTGGTTGTATTTTTCAGGCACAAGACTCGGGGACGGTGATTGGCAATGCTAGGCGACACAATAGACTCTACATTCTTGATGGCCTATCCTCTCGAAACAAAACTATTCCCAATTGTCCTACGTCTACAGTTTTTTCCTCTTCCCTTCTTTCCAATGATGTCATGCTATGGCATTTTTGATTAGGACACCCGAATTTCTACTATCTTGCGAAATTGTTTCCTAACTTGTTTCTGAATAAACATCCCTCGTCATTCACCTGTGATGCATGTCAACTTGCCAAACATACAAGACAATCATATATTCCCACTAAATTTAAACTTACCTCTCCTTTCTCTATCATACATAGCGACATTTGGAGTCCTTCTAAAGTTAAAAAATGTATCTGGGGCTCGCCGGTTTGTGTCCTTTATTGATGATCACTCTCGGGTTACTTGGACCTATCTCATGAAAGAAAAATCGGAGGTTTAAACGATATTTAAAACGTTTTATCACATGATCGAAAACCAATTTGAACGCAAAATAAAGATAGTTCAGAGTGATAATGGGAGTGAGTATCTTACTAAATCCCTTGGTTCCTTTTTTCGAGAGAAAGGTATCTTTCACCTTACTTCTTGTGTCAACACTCCTCAGCAAAATGGGGTTGCTGAAAGAAAAAACAGACATCTACTTGAAGTAACTCGGTCTCTTCTGCTTTCTGCTAATGCTCCTCAGTATCTTTGGGGGGAAGCACTTCTTACTGCTACTTTCCTAATTAATAGGATGCCTAGCAAAACTATGGGCTTCAAAACTCCTTTTGACACCCTTTTACATCTTTTTCCACATTTCAATCCATGGTCATTTGCTATTCCTTTTTGGGTATTTGGCTACACAGCTTTTGTTCATGTGCATAGCAACAATAGGAGTAAGCTTGATCCTAGGTCCTTGCGGTGTGTGTTTATAGAATACTCATCAAGTCAGAAGGGCTACAAATGTTACTCACCTATTACCAAGAAAATCTATGTTTCATTTTATGTTACTTTCTTTGAAAATCAACCTTATTTTGTAGGGACTAAGATTCAGGGGGAGAGATGTGAGGAATCTCAGTCTATTACTCCTACTCTTATTTTTCCTTTGTTGTCTCCTTTTCCGACCCTTGAACAAACACAGGACGAACAACCTAGCAACTCTGATGATTCTACAACTTCTCTAAAGCCTACATTTCCTAGCTCTCCTGGTGTTCGAGTAGAAAGATCTTCCCCAGAGCCTACATCTCCCAGCTCTTCTAATGTTCCAGTAGGAAGACCTTCTCCAGAACCTAAATCTCCCAGGCCTCGCACTACTTCCTATACCAGAAGAAAATTGTCACAGAACCCATTGATCAGCCTAGTACTTGCCAAGAACTGATCTTAAGTCCTAGTGCCATGGAGGAAAGGGTAAGCAATGATGTCTCGAAAAGTCTAGTTCATGAGAATTTAGATGATTTTCCGATTGCAATCAGAAAGGGGTAAGAAAATGTACTAATCATCCTATTGATAGATTTGTTGCTTACGGAAAACTATTGTCTGGTTTCAAGGCTTTTAGAGCTAATATTAACAGTGTAAGGATCCCTAGAACAGTGGAAGAGGCATTTGAAAATCCTGACTGGAGGAAAGCTGTTGAAGAAGAGGTCAAAGCCCTACAACAAAATAACACATGGAGTTTAACTAAACTGCCAGAAGGAAAAAAAGGTGGTTGGATGCAAGTGGGTTTTCACAGTAAAGTATCATTCTGATGGAAGCATCGAGAGGTTCAAGGCAAGGTTAGTGGCAAAGGGATTTATTCAGTCATATGGAATAGACTATCAAGAGACCTTTGTACCTGTGGCAAAACTGAATACAATAAGGGTGTTGCTCTCATTAGCAGTTAATAAAGATTGGAAGTTGCACGAACTGGACATCAAGAATGCTTTTTTGAATGGAAAGCTTGAAGAAGAAGTAAATATGCAGATTCCACCAGGCTTAGAGGATGACTCAACGAAACATAAAGTGTGCAAACTAAATAGATCCTTGTATGGGCTGAAGCAATCACCAAGGGCCTGGTTGACAGATTTGTGAAAGCCATGGTGAAGAATGGGTTCAAGCAAACACAGGCAAATCACACCTTGTTTAAGAAGGTAGCTTCAGGTGGTAAAAAAACTCTCCTTATTGTTTACGTTGATGATATGATCATTACAGGAGATAATACAGAGGAAATTGAGAAACTAAAGATATTTTTGGCAATAGAGTTTGAGACTAAAGACTTGAGAAGTCTTAGGTACTTTCTCGGAATGGAGATGGCTAGATCAAATGAGAGAATAGTCATAAATCAGAGAAAGTACATCTTGGACATGCTCTCGAAAACTGGAATGCTTGGATGTAAACCAGCAGACACTCCAATGGATGTAGGCTTGAAGTTTGGAAAAATGGCACAAGTACTCCCGTGAACAGAGAATCCTACCAAAGGCTAGTTGGGAAACTGATTTATTTATCACTCACTAGACCTGATATAGCTTATCCAATAAGCATAATCAGCCAGCACATGAGTGATCTTAGAGAAGAACATATGGAGGCAGCCAATAGAGTCTTGCGATACTTAAAGTTTACACCAGGATTTGGACTTATTTTCAGGAAAAATCAAGACAAATCTATGAAGATTTACATAGATTCTAGCTGGGAGGAGAGTTAACAGATAGAAAATCTGTGAGTGGCTATTGTTCGTTTGTGCGGGAAAACTTAGTCACATGGAGGAGTAAAAAGCAAACTGTGGTGTCTCGAAGTAGTGCAGAATCACAATATAGGGCTATGGCCCTTGGAATTTGCAAAGGCATGTGGCTTAAAAAACTTCTCACCGAGCTGGAATTAGATGAAAAACAAGAGTTCGAGGTACTGAGTGATAGCCAATCAGCAATGTAGGAATATACGTGCAGGGAAATAGAGTAAATTAAAGATTCCGAGAATATTTCTTGTATTTACAATCCCTTTCTTTAAGGGATTATATCTTTCCCTAGAATTAGTCTCTTTCCTAACTTAGAGTTTCCTAAGATAGAGATATAGCTTGTATATAAATTTGTAACAGATCTTTTTTTTATTTATATAGAGAATTACTCTGATTTACTACATGGTATCAGATTAGGTTTCAACCATTCTAAATCCTAATCGATGGTCAAACTTCTACTGAGGTTACATCCTCACCAGAATTTGTTTCTGGTTCTAATGATATTCATGAATCCTCAAATATGGTTATTACTTGCCATCGATTGAATGGTAATAATTATCTCGAATGGTCTCAATCCATGAAAATCTTCTTTGCTGGACGAGAAAGATTGGGATATGTCACTGGTGACATTGAAAAACCTACTGTTGGAGCCTTTGGTTATGCCAAATGGATGAGAGAAAACAGTCAGGTAATGACGTGGCTTATCAATTCTATGTCTCCTAGTGTGGGCCGTAACTTTCTTCTTTATCAAATTGCGGAGGCTATTTGGCATGTTGCTCAAGAAACTTATTCTAGCACAGACAATATCTCCGAATTATATGGGATTGAAAGTCAGGCCACAACTCTCAAACAAGAAGGGATGACTGTCACTTTATACTATAACACCCTCAATGCCCTATGGCAGCAGCTTGATCTTTATGATCAACACGAATGGCAGAATCCTGCTGATGTTGCTCTTTTCCAGAAAATCACTACTCAGAAGAGGATTTTCCAATTCCTTCAGGGACTTAATAAGGAATTAGATGAAGTTCGTGGCAAAATCCTTGGAACTTCTCCTCTTCCATCGATTAGAGAAGTGTTCTCCATAGTCAAGAAGGAAGCTAGCAGAAGACTTGTCATGCTTTCTAAAAATCCCTCTGTTGAAGAATTTGTCCTGCTTACCCAAGCATCCTCCAACTCACATAAGAAGGGAAGGCCTTGGTGTGATCACTGCAAGAAATCAGGCCATTCCAAAGAAAAATGCTGGAAGCTTCATGGTAAACCAGTTGACTGGAAATCCAAGTTCGCTACAGCAAATCAGTCCACCTCAACTTCTGCCACTACTGTTTCGAATTTCACCAAGGAACAAATTGCATATCTTCAGAGGATGTTTAGTCAGTTTGCTGGGCCTCGAGCGGGTAACCTAGCCATGGCTGAACCAGAAGGTAAAACCTTTTCTACAGCCTTTCTTTCTCAACAGTTGACTCCCATTTGGGTCCTTAACTTCGGGCTTCAGATCACATGACTGGCAACATGACATTGTTTAAAACTTTTTCCGCTACACTTGGTCGGGCTATTAAAATTGCAGATGGTTCCCTTTCCCAGATTCATGGACATGGTTCTATCTCTCTCAATAAAAATCTACTCCTTGAAAATGTCCTCTTTGTACCTAATCTTACTTGCAACCTCATATCTGTCAATAAACTATAGAAGGATTTACACTGTGTTATCAATTTTAATGAATCTGGTACTGGACATGAAGAAGATGATTGGCAATGCTAGCTTGCATAATGGCCTCTATATCCTAAATGGGCCTCCATTAACTTTCGAACAGACATCCCCTACTTCTTTCACAGCCTTAAATAAAATTGATACTGTTATGTTATGGCATTTTAGGTTAGGGCATCATAGTTTTCAATATCTTGCAAAGTTATATCTTTCTCTTTTTATTAAAAAAAATCACATTTGTTTAAATGTCATATTTGTTCTCTTGCTAAACATACCAAAGCATCCTATTCACCGTCTAAATATAAGCCTTCACGCCCGTTTTCCTTGATCCATAGTGACATTTGGAGCCCTTCTAGAGTGAGGAATGCTAACGGTTGTAAGTGGTTCATTACATTTATCGATGACCATAGTAGGCTAACTTAGACTTATTTGATGAGAGACAAATCTGAAACTTCTGTCATATTTGAGAGATTTTATACCATGGTTGACACCCAGTTTAATTCCAAAATTCAACTTTTTCATTCTGATAATGGCAGTGAATTCTTTGCTACATCGTTGGGTGATTTTTTCAAAACAAAAGGAATAGTTCAAATCAATTCCTGTGTTGATACTCCACAACAGAATGGCATTGCCGAGAGGAAAAATAAACACCTTGATGTTACCCGTTCTCTTCTATTCACCAACAACGTTCCAACCTACTTGTGGGGAGAGGTCGTGTTAACTGCCACTTATTTGATAAACCGCATGCCTAGTAAGGTTTTGAATTTCCATACTCCTCAATCCATTTTCTTCGAGAGTTACCCCCACTTCCAGCCTATTTCTTCTATTTTACCCCTTAAAGTCTTTGGTTGCACTGTTTTTATTCATAATTATGCTCCTAATAGGTCCAAGTTCGATCCTAGATCCCTAAAATGCGTTCTGGTTGGGTATTCTTCACTAAATAAGGGTTATAAATGTTATCATCCACCTTCTAAGAGTTTTTATGTCACTATGGATCTCACATTTTTTGAGCAGGAACCATATTTTCCCAAAGCTGAAATTCAGGGGGAGACATGGAATGATTTTCAGCATTATCATCAACATCAAGTAACCTCTCCTAATTTTTCAATACCTTCAGATTTGTCATCTTCAAATCCACCTTTGTTACCTATACCGACTACCTTTCCTTCCATACCTTCAGATTCTTCTACACCCACTCCTAATCATCATCCAAATACTCCCAAAACTACTCCTAAACAGCTTCTGGTTTACACAAGAAAAAAGAAAACTATACCCGAGGCTATTATGCAATCTGACACTTGCCGAGAGTTGGATTTAGGTCCAGTTGCCAATGTGGAAGAAGAAGGAACTGTGTACAGTAAGTCCACTTCTCCTAATCTTAATGATTTCTCTATTGCCATTAGAAAGGGAGTAAGACAATGCACTAAACATCCTATTCAGAGATTTGCTGGTTACAGCTCTTTATTGCCTTCTTTCCAAGCTTTTACAGCTAGCTTGAATGAAGAACAAATCCCCTCAAATATTGATGAAGCATTAAAGGATCCTAAATGGAGACGGGCTGTTGAAGAGGAAATCAGTGCACTTGAGAAGAATGCTACATGGACTATAACAGACCTTCCACAAGGTAAAAAACCTGTTGGTTGTAAATGGATCTTTGCTGTGAAATATAATTCTAATGGCAGTGTACAAAGATACAAAGCAAGACTAGTGGCTAAAGGATATACACAAACCTATAGGGTAGATTTTACAGAAACTTTTGCTCCAGTGGCCAAACTCAATACAGTTCGGGTACTACTAAGCCTTGCTGTCAACAATGACTGTAAACTACATCAACTTGATGTTAAAAATGCCTTTCTCAATGGCAAACTCGAGGAGGAGGTCTATATGAAAGTACCACCTGGTTTGGAGTCTATTGAAGGAAATCAAAAAGTGTGCAAGCTTAATAGGTGATATGGGCTAAAACAGTCCCCTAGGGCCTGGTTTGAAAGGTTCACCAAAGTGATCCTAAGAAATGGCTACAGGCAGTCCCTTGCCGATCATACTCTCTTCATCAAGAAAAATTCCAAGAACAAAAGAGCTATCCTAATTGTGCATGTGGATGACATAATCCTAACTGGAGATGATGATGAGGAAATCAGGAGTTTAAAAACACTCCTAAATAGGGAATTTGAAACTAAGGACCTAGGAAAGTTGAGATACTTCCTAGGTATGGAGGTTGCACGATCTAAAGAGGGGCTCATAATCAATCAAAGAAAGTATGTTCTTGATTTACTCAATGAAGCAGGTTTCTTAGGGTGTAAGCCAGCGGATACACCAAAGGAAGCCAGCCTAAAATTCAACAAGGAGGCAGCAAGCTCCTCAGCAAATAAAGATAGATTTCAAAGGTTAGTGGGAAAGCTAATCTACTTGTCATTAACCACGCCGGATATAGCTTTTTCAGTAAATGTAATTAGTCAACACATGGCTAATCCTAATGAAGAGCACATGGCAGTAGCTAACAGGATCCTGAAGTACTTGAAGAAATCTCCTGGACATGGTTTAATGTTAAAAAGTCACAAGACAGATCTGTGAAAGTCTTTACAGACTCTAGCTGGGCAGGGGACTTAACTGAAAGGAGATCTACTAGTGGCTATTGCACATTTGTGTGGGGAAATCTTGTTACTTGGAGAAGTAATAAACAATCAGTAGTTTCGAGAAGTAGTGCTAAGGCAGAATTTAGAGCCTTGGCATTGGGAATGTGTGAAGGAATCTGGATACTCAAGCTGCTGAAGGAATTATATCCTGAACAACAAGACTGTTTTGAAGTTCTGTGTGATAATCAATCCGCAATTCAGATCGCCAAAAATCTAGTTCAACATGATAGAACAAAACATGTTGAAATGGATAGGCACTTCATTTCAGAGAAAGTAAACAAATGGATTGCTGCTCTATCTTACATCCCTTCAGAAGGACAGTTAGCAGACATGTTTACAAAGGCCTTATCTAAACACGTATTTGACAATTTTGTATCCAAGCTGGGATTATACAATGTATATTCTCCAGCTTGAGGGGGAGTGTAGGAATATACGTGCAGGGAAATAGAGTAAATTAAGGATTCCGAGAATATTTCTTGTAATTACAATCCCTTACTTTAAGGGATTATATCTTTCCCTAGAATTAGTCTCTTTCCTAACTTAAGAGTTCCCTAAGATAGAGATATAGCTTGTATATAAATTTGTAACAGATCTTTTTTTTTTTTATTTATATAGAGAATTACTTTGATTTACTACAGGCAATGTGTATTGCTAAGAATCCAGTACAACATGACCGGACTAAACATATTGAAATTGACAAACATTTTATCTATGAGAAGGTAAACAGTGGTGTCGTAAAGCTGCACTATGTTCCTACAAAGAGTCAACTGGCAGATATCTTCACAAAGGAACTTCCGAGAGTGACCTTTGACGAGTTCTCATCCAAACTGGGAGTATACAACATATACACACCAGTTTTAGGGGGGGAGTGTAGGTTATTGTGTGTAAATTAAATGTTGTAATCTTATCTCATCTAATAGTTTGAATTTAAAAGTTTAAATCTAAATAAACTCTATCTCATTAAAGGATAAGAGTTATATCTCTTAGGTAGACTACTCTAGGTTAACTACTTGTAAAGCCTATAAAAGGATTACTCTTGTTCAGCATTTTTAGAATAAGATTTAACAGAGAAACACTCTAAAAGGTTCTCTGATTTCAACAATAAGCATACTTCCAAAACTGTGCACTAGGCCCAAGGAGTATACAGATCAACAAGATTTCGTGTTTAAGATGTGGGACTGCTATAAAATAAAGTAACTAAACCTCACTTGAAAAAAAACATGTAAACACCAAAGCACGTATTATTCACATGAATGAGTCTAGAAAAACAACAAAGTACTACATTACACACATGGTTTAGCTAGAAGCCCTCTTCTCTGCACAATGTTTCCATAAGCTGCAGTTCTAGTCAAAGACAAAAGACAAAAGCCAAAAGCCAAAAGGAAAATTAAACATGACACATACCCCTTGCGGTTCTTTGGTTCAAGGTATTTCCCAGGTAGAGAATTTTCTTCATGATCTCCTTTAATTTAAGGGAATTCCGTACCTAGATAACCAATACAGAAGTAGTAAGACAAAGAATATATAAAACGTAAAGTCAAGTCTCTTCAGAGATATTAATGATGTACCTCATTACATGCAGAATTTACAGTATTTAAGCTCTCTCTAAATTCGGAAATCTGCAGGTGGTAAAATGTGTGAGGAAACATGTCAAACACGGATTCAATAAAACAAAAGGGATCAAATCTGATTAACTAAGGAGATATCACCAAACCTGAGACCCGAACTGAATCTTAAAGGAAAACACTCTTAATTTTGACTCCACTCGTGGCACTTTCATCAGCTCTAAGAAGAACTGAACATAAAAAATTCAAAGCCAGTTAGAATTTATAAGTTTTTGCAAGATGGATCCAGTTAGAATTAGCTCCAAGAACTAATTGTCTTAGCTAGAGTTTCTTTGTAAAAGAAATACTAGCGTGTCATTATCAAGTATTTTCTACAATGCTCCTCTAGTGCTTTAATTTTAATCTTCTTAATGTCAGATCGACCAATAGCCTCTTGCACTTCCATTCACTGATACCTACTTAATAAAAATTAGGAGCACAAGGAGCTTTGTCAAGGGTACTTTTTCCCTGGAACATCCTATATTTCTCTTCAGAAAAAAAAAACACAAAATCAAGAGGGTTCAATCTATCAGTCACCTAACCATACAACCCCTCCAAGACCTCATTCCTTTCCAAAGGCAAATATGGACTTTTCCAATATCTATTTGACTATTTCAGTCGGTGAACTAGATAATGGCCTCCCAGAGTAAGAATAATAAGATTTTATAGAAGAACATAACGAATGGTCAAATACATAATAATTCTCCCTCTGTTTGAAAACAATGATCCACATCAAGAAACTTTCAGAAAACAATCTTAACTATATTCATTTTCCTGAATAATGTTGTCTGTTGTCAATTAATCCCTTAATTATGACAATGTATCCTTACAAATTTATTTTATAAACACCCACACAGACACACGAGGGAAAAGACAAATGATGTTAGAGACTAAGTACACGTTGACAATTGAAAAAATGATAAGACACCAACTCCATCAAGACAAACCTACAATTGTTCTCAAGGTTGATGCCAAAACATTGAGTTTCAGGCATATATTGTTCCAAAAATACTATTAGGAAAAGATAGTAGCTGGGAAAATAGTAGCTATGACAAGTACAAACTTCATCTTAGTTTACATGTTAAATGAAAAATGCAAGCAAATAAAAAGAAAATCAAAGCTTAGACATCAACTACTGTCTTTAACCTATAATTTGAAAAGAAATTAGCATGGATAAATTCTCATTAAGGATAATGCCAAAGGGTATTATAAAGTAAAAGTTTGTGAAGTTAAGAACAAATATTTATGGTTTACTGAAAACAAACACTTAATTACATGCATATGGAAACAGAAAGCAAAATACTTAAACAAGAATAGGGGAAGTATTGTATGGTATGAATGCATATAAAAATGCACAAGATTATAGTCTCCTTTCAGCACAAGAGGGAAGAGAGGAAAATGAAAAGAACTTGGAGGGGTTGAGGGAGTTTCTAAATGTTTTCCCTTCACACCCTAAAAGAACTTCAAACAAAAATGGTAAAATACGAATCATTCAAACACTTCAAAATTCAAATAAGACAAGATATTGGAATTGATAATCGTGCCAAAAGGATCACAATTAAAAGAAAATTCTTAAAACTGGATGGCTTAAAGTTTTTTCTTTATCAATACGGCAGGTCAATTGCTAGGCAATCATCTATCACTCTGAATATAAAACACCCAAGTCAAACAATTGGACAAAGTTAGAAGATGTGGTAAGAGGAAATTTTGCAGACCTGTTCGCACTTCCCTAGATTCTCCTTGTCACCAGTGTAGCCCTAAAAAACCACATAGTTCACAACCAAAGAAGATAAACTCAGAATGGTAAACGGATTCCTACCCTGGGTATAAAAGCAGTTTTGAATTGCTTAAAATTCAATACTTAACCTACGTATATGCTAACCTTTAGAAGTTCCATTTCCTCTTTAGTAGGGCAAAACTTTATGAGATTTTCCACTTGATCAACATCTAATACTGTATCATCCATTGCTAGCTGTCAAAAGCCATGAATTTTATTGTATTTCTCTCACACATAACATACAGGAAACTTTCAAATAAATATACATGCCTATGTCTTAACTTAGGTAACTTCTAAAGTAGGAAAGAGACTAATTCTAGTAAAAACAATCCCTTAGAGATAGGGATCCTAACATATAAAAGATATTTACAAATCTTACTTAATCTCCTTAATTTAGGAATCTAATCTCTGACACTCCCCCTCAAGCTGGGGCATGGATGTCTTCCATCCTCAGCTTGTCTGATAACTTCTGAAAACACTTACCAGGTAGTCCCTTGGTAAGTATATCTGCAACTTGATCTCCAGTGGTCACATAGGGAGTACAGATCAAGCCATTGTCAAGTTTCTCTTTTATGAAATGTCTATCCACTTCAACATGTTTTGTTTTGTCATGTTGAACTGGATTATGAGCAATGTTGATTGCTGACTTGTTATCACAGTATAGCTTCATTGGTCCATTCCATTTTACCTTCAAGTCCTCTAAAATCATCTTCAGCCATAATAACTCACAAGTTCCCAATGTCATGGCTCAAAATTCAGCTTCTGCACTGGATCTAGCCACCACATTCTGTTTTTGCTTCTCCAAGTAACTAAGTTTCCTCCAAAGAAAGTGTAGTAGCCTGAGGTTGACCTTCTATCACTTATGGATCATGCATAGTCTGCATCTGTGTATGCTTCCTTCAGTCAAGTTCCCCCTTTTCTAAATGAATTCCTTTGCACGGTGTGCCCTTCAAGTACTGCAAAATTTGGACTACAGCCATTAAGTGTGATTCCTTAGGATCGTGCATGAATCGGCTCACAACTCCAACAACATATACTATGTCTGGTCTGGTGTGTGACAAATAGATAAGCCTTCCCACGAGTCTCTGAAATGAACTTCTGTCAACTACTGCAAAATTTGGACTACAGCCCTTAGGTGTGATTCCTTAGGATTGTGCATGAATTGGCTCACAACTCCAACAGCATATGCTATGTCTGATCTGGTGTGTGACAAATAGATAAGCCTTCCCACGAGTCTCTGAAATGAACTTCTGACAATTGCCATATCATCCTCCTTTGTCTCTCCAAGCTTCTGATTGACTTCTATAGGAGTTTCTGCTGGTTTACATCCTAATTTTCCAGTTTCCTTCAGCAAGTCCAAAGTATACTTCTGCTGTGATATAAAAATTCCTTGCTGTAAGTGTGCCACCTCAATACCAAGGAAGTATTTTAATCTTCCAAGCTCCTTCACCTCAAACTCTTTTATAAAACACTTCTTTAAACTATCAATTCCTTCATAATCGTTTCCTGTAACAATTATATCATCCACATACACCAATAGTACAGTTACTCCCCCGAAGGAGAGTGTTTCACGAACAGAGTATGGTCACCCTAACTTTGTTTGAAACCTTGTCTTAGCATTACTTTAGTAAACCTTCCAAACCAAGCTCTTGGAGACTGCTTTAGTCCATATAGAGCTTTCTTCAATTTGCAAACTGCCTGTCCAATATTCGAACCAAATCCAGGTGGAATATCCATGTACACTTCCTCTTCAAGGTCCCCATGCAAGAAGGCATTCTTAATGTCAAACTGTTGCAAACTCCATCCCTGAATAGCTGCTAAGGAAAGTAGGTCCCTCACTGTGTTCATCTTTACAACCGGGGCAAATGTTTCAAGATAGTCGATTCCATAGGTTTGAGAGCACCCCTTTGCCACCAATCTTGCTTTGTACCTTTCCAAAGAACCATCTGACTTATACTTGACAGTAAACACCATCTGCATCCTACTGTTTTCTTCCCTTCTGGCAGCTTCAATAAATTGTAAGAAAGGGGCCATGGTGGCCGGAGAAGATAAACGCCGGTGAACAATGAACAATAAAATATGAAAAGCTACAGTTTAACGATAGAACAAAAATAATATTTTCAACAGAGAACAATGTGTTTCTCTGTATTTTCTCTTATTTTTCTTAATCAAATGTGTATAAGGTGAGCCTTTAAATAGGCAATTACAGAGTTTTAATATAACTAAAATTATACTTTTATCTATAATTTAAATAATATTTATCCATAATTTAAATAAGACTTCTAATAAATTTAAACTA